>CAKAOJ020000104.1:1357500-1616949 GCA_916701645.2 Sebastolobus alascanus | reverse complement strand
AAAACAGGGTTATGTAGAACAAAACATCTGATATATGATCTTAAATTTACTTAAATACAAGGACAAACTAGCATCTACGCTGCAATACCAGCACAAGGGGGACTTTTTGCGTGGGACATCTAGCTTTAGCCTCAGTCTTAAAGAATTATATCATGTACTGTATGTAGCCATCAAGTGCATATTTAAGACCTCTTTTACGAGACTGTCGTTTTAAAACAAGTCAGCTGGAAACATTTAAGACAAAGTTTTGACCCAACTCAATGAGGCTAACATTAGCGACATGGTTAAGCAAAACATGTAGAAGGTATTGTTCCTAATATCCTTCAACTTCATATTCTGTTTATTCTTTTTCTCTCTTAATCTTTCAAAGTACTGTATTTAGTAGGGATGCCATGATACCAGAAATTTAGTAGTCAACACCAATACCAGTGAAATTCCACAATCCTCGATACCCAATTTGATAGCATGGGAAAAAACAAAAACAAAACAATAAACACTTTGAGCTAAGAAATAGGATGTGTCACCCCTGGACGCGTCGATAGTGAGTTTACTGCTTCCTTTCGGATTTAGATGCCGTTAATCTCGAGCCCCCCCGGGTCAGTCCCTACAGTACCTGCGGTACCTGCGGTACCTGCGGTACAGTAGAAAAACCAGTTACCGTCGGTACCGAAGTATCGGTTCTCGCGACATCCCTAGTATTTTGCGTCTCAGCCAGAGTTAACATATCAACCGCGATGTTTTGTCTCTGGGATCAGGCAAATCTGGTACGTTTGCTTATTATATACTGTTTAGCTAATACTCCCCAGTCCCTGAGAATTTATAGAACACTTCATTTTGGGTTGCAACATTTTGATGTACTTCTACCTTGTCATTTCTCTGATCTCAAAAATCGCAAAAAAAGTGATTTTGTTTATCAAAACTGCCTCCGCTTTTCCCAGAGGAGCTGTTTCGCTCCTGGCTGAAAGCTGGGCAAATTATAGTGCAAATGGATTGAGGTATTGGGATAGGTACGCATACAGTATCTTTTGCAATGAGGCCCCCGGTGTGAGCGCCGTGCTCTCTCAGATAGTCATGGGAAGTATTGCAGAATAGGCGGGCATGCCCTGAATCAGAAATGTTTACAGAGATCACAGAGGAAATGAGGTAATTCTGTGGAGCTACTAATGGCAGAGTCTTGACAGAGGATATGTTTCATTTATCCTATCTGCATCAAGGTCGACGTGGCAATTACCACGGCGGGGAGAAGCTAAAAAAGAAAATCCAGCGGCCCAGTGGTGAATATACAACAAATCACCTGTGCTGTTCGGGGCAGGGACATTTTAAAATGGGGTGTTATAAAGTGTAGCTCAAAGGCAGACTGTTTAAGCATGGAGGAAGAGAGTGAAGGGTTTATTACCCAGCCCTGCAGAGTAGCTCTAAAAGCCCACTGCAAGCTCACACCTTTTATGTAGCTTATACTGATGTGGCTGCTTTAGGGGACATGAAATACAGCTCATTCGGTTTCCTGAGGGAGATATCTACCAGTAGCATCACCAGTCTCAGTTTACGATTAACAAGCTTCATAACAGTCCCCGTGTTGCATCTGCATTTTCATGTTTTCCTCTCTTAATGTTGGGTTAAACATAAATTAAAAAGGCAATTAACAAGAACCCTACCTGCTTTATTAGTATGAGTAGCATGTCGTGAGGATTGTCTCGATTTGCCACCAGGCCCTTCGTCACCCTGGCCTTCCATCCTCCTCCTCCTCTTCTCACCTGAATAGCTGCTCAGTACCTCAGCGTTGTCCCTCTTGATCCCTGTACCACCACTTTCCCACTTCCCCTCCCCGTCTTTCCTTCCCTTACTCCTCCACGCTCGTTACAGACTGTCAGGCTAGCAGCGCAGCACACTTGCTGTGTTCACGCCGGTCGGTCAGCTCAGATTGGCATGCACAGTGTGTCTCCTGGACTGACCTGCCTGCCTGCGTTGCTCTCCTATTAAAATTCCTGTGCCAGGTCCCCAATGAGGAGAGTGTAGCAGGGTCAGCCTGGCTCGCTGGCCTCCCCCCCCCCCTCTGCCTGCCTAATGAAGGGGACGCCTGTTGGGTTCATTATTAAAGAACTGCTAATAACAGACGGAGAAAGAGGGGTGATAGAAAAGTGGGGGTGAGTGGGATGGCAAAATGGACAGAACGGACCGGGGCGGGGGGAGAAATTGTTATGGCTGTGCGATTTCCCACAAACGCAGATGCACAGGACGTTTTGTTCCTAAATATGCTTTCACATGTGTAGCAGCATTGCTCTACTCTTACTAGGCAGCTACGTGGAAAGCTCTTTATCAGGGTTTGAAGCACAGCGAGGACACTTGTGTGTTGTGCTTCTATTCTTGTAGATACTTGAATATCATATCGTTTAAATAGGGCTCATTGTTCTGGCTCTAAACCATATACAAAGAGAAAATCTGGCTATATATTTTTGTGTGTTTTTTTTCAAATTGCATGGAGATACTTTAATGCATTTTTTAACCATCTTTTTCTTCTCACTCCGTATTAATGGAAGCTTATATTGAGCTGTCCTCGCCACAAGAGGACCCCATTTACTATAACTACCTTAAAAGTAAGGCACGTTGATTTTTTTATAGCACGTTTTAACAACAGGGCAAATCAAAGTGCTTTACATAAGACATCAAAGGCATTAAGACAAGATATTAAAGAAACACAATACAGTATGAAAAGACACATTTAAATAGTATCTAATTTGAGCAGGAAACGACAATGTTTTAATTAGGGCTGTCAATCGATTAAAATATTAAATCGCAATTAATCACATGATTGTCCATAGTTAATCGTAATTGATCGCAAATTAATCGCACATTTTCATCTGTTCAAAATGTACATTAAAGGGAGATTTGTCATGTATTTAATACTCTTATCAACATGAGAGTGGGCAAATATGGTTGCTTTATGCAAATGTATGTATATATTTATTATTGGAAATCATTTAACAACACAACACAAAACAATGACAAATATTGTCCAGAAACCCTCACAGGTACTGCATTTAGAGTAAAAATATGCTCAAATCATAACATGGTAAACTGAAGCCCAACAGGCAACAACAGCTGTCAGTGTGTCAGTGTGCTGACTTGACTATGACTTGCCCCAAACTGCATGTGATTATCATAAAGTGGGCATGTCTGTAAAGAGGTGACTCGTGGGTACCCTTAGAACCATTCACATATCTTGACGTCAGATGTGAAGGAACCCCTTTGAAAATGGCCATGCCAGTGTTTCCTCGCCAAAATGTAGCGTAAGTTTAGAGCGTTATTTAACCTGCTTCTCGACAAGCTAGTATGACATGGTTGGTACCAATGGATTCCTTCGGTTTTCTAGTTTGATATGATGATGTGATTTCCTTTTTCCGTATTCCCTCTTCTTTGAATGTTTGGTCTGTGTTCGTTCATGGATCATAATCATTCTGTCATTTTGGCCAGGATTTGAGGTTTGTGTACTTCTTTCATAATCAAAATGAAAAAAAAAATCAAATCATTATTTCAAACAGTTTTTGCATTTGAGGCTCCCGGACAACAAAAAGCGCAAAACTGAAATCCGACGTGTGTGGTCTCTCTCTTTAATGCCCGTGGGAGAACTGGCATGTTTACCATGTTCATTAAATATTCCAATAGTTAGCACTAAAAATCCATATGTGCTCGATGCCTGCTTCTGCATTAATCAGCCCTTTGCCGGAGGAACCATTAATTACACTTGGATTATCATGTGACCATCCAGCAGACCCATATATTAGGCGGAGAAAAAATTTCCATATAGATACTTAGGTTTTTTTTTTTAGAGCAATAATAGAATTCCTTATAGCTGCCTGAAGCACATCCATTCTAAATTAGTCTGCCTGCTGCGGATGCTCTCGGTAAATGATGTGGGGTATTAGACGGGGTATTACCAAAGTCCTCAGAGTCCTAACCCAGGTCCCAGGAATTGTGTGCACGTTCATGTGCCTTTCCAGGATTGGGATATTCATGCTCATATCTGCAGAGTGCTCTCAGGTGTCCTGTCTCCCAACAAAAAACAGGCAAATTACCAACCGAAAACAGCATAAATATGTATCTCAACTGCAGCAGTACCATGTCTTTGAAGAGAGAGTGCCCATCTCATGACTTGAAAAAGTTGAGGAAGAAAGAAAAGAAAACACAAAGAAAGTGATGGAATGCAAGTGCACATTTCTGTGAAACGGGCCAGGGATGTTTATATGGTTTTCATGCAGCGTGACCGGGGCTATTAGTTTCTGGTGGCTGCTAAGAGGCAGACCACAGGGCCTATTAAAAAGGATGCTGGCCAAATAATTGAAGCCGGATATATAGGATCAAGTTGCGCACAAAGCGCTACAGAAAAAAAAAAAAAAAAGGCATTGAAGGAAGAAAATGGGGAAAGAAATGCATAGAAGGCATGTCTCCATTTTGGGGGGAGATTGAAGAATGTTTTATTCAGCTTGTTTCTGTGAAAAAGAGACTGCTTAGATTAGCGTAATGTGCTTCCCATCAGATCCTGTGAGCCTCTGATGTTTACAGTCAATCATCGATGGAATGACAACAAGCAGCGAGAACACAGGAGTGCTGCTGTAAGGGTTTTCAAGACGAGGAAATGAGTGAAATTCCAAGACACATCCCCCCATGTAGACGAGAGCATTCGATATCAGCCAACCATTATCCTCATAATGCAGAGCAAAACTGTTGAAACGATTCAATACATAAGAAGTTTGTTCACATACTGTAATCATTAAACGGAGGGAGCCTGTGTTTTCCCTCTCCGTGCGTCTAATCTAGGTCACAATTGGATGGCTCATCCCTGTGCAGAAAGTAAATCCGCCCAACGATCGCAGAAGGCCTTATCCTACTGTTTACAACGCGGCCGGGTCGATATCCACAGGAGGCGCTCAAATAAACAAACCATAAATGCTGCGGCTTCTGCTGGCCTCAGAGATTATGGCCGTAACAATGATTAATTTTAACAACCTGAGCTAATTGTCTCCGAAACTTTAGTTAACAGCAAATATGATCTAGCCCTGGGTGCTTTTTTCTCTTCTGTAATGAAGAATAACGAGCAACGGAATTACTGCTGGCGCTTTCTCTTTTTTTTTTTCTACCGCCGTCGGAGATTTGTAGAGAGCGGCAGAGGCCGGCAGGATGTGAGTCCGGGAATGAAGAGATAGACTGTATCTGTCTGCGCGTCTGTCTGCCTGGAAGGAAACGAGCGTGGAAGGAAGGAATACAGACTTGTGTTTGGCTTGAAATCAAATCTGAACCTCCTTGATGAATGTGAGGGAGTTAGCCTTTTGCCTGTGTGTTTTGTATCAGCCTTGTTTCCTTTTGACGCTCTGCTGCTTGCAGGCGGTGTGTCACATCTCACCCCTTTTAGGAGGCATCCCATAGAGCCTCGGCATTTTTGTCTTATCACGGATAAAGATATTGTCCTCCCCTCCCTCCCTCCCTCCTCCTCTTCTCTCTGTTTACTGTCTCTCCTCTCTATCTCTCTCCCTCTCCCCGCATGCATAGAAGTGTACAACACCAGTACTGCTGTAGAAAGCAGCTTGGCCTCGAGCAGTGTCTGTGATTCGCCTTCAATCTTAGCTGTGCGCTGGAACACCACCTGAGGCTGGAGATGAGACCTCTCCACAAGTGGCAGAGCTTAAACGCCCCCTTTTATCTACACTATCTCTCCCATAGTGGAGTGAGGCAGAGCGGGGGGGGGAGAGGGAGGAGCGGCCTGATCCCTGCTAGCTGTACTCGGACAGAGAGATGTGCACATAAAGCGTGTGGTGTTTATGTGGAGGAGGAGACCTTTAACACCGACTGACAGCACACAGCATACTCTGCTGTCATTATACGATCGCATACCTTGTGAAAAGAGATTTAATTGATCTGATCTGTTCAGCTGTGAATGCTCTACCACAGGGATGCCCAAACTTTTTCCCTCGGCTGGCCAAAACTGGAACTCAGTGGTGGGCCACGGGCCTAAAGTAAACACCTATTGTATTGTACTGTTAAGATGCAAAATGGTACTACTAGGATCCCAAGTTCCCCTAATTGAATATTATTAGGGCTGTCAAAGTTAACGCGATAATAACGCGTTAACGCAAATTCGTCACTAATGCCGCAAATGTCACAGATTTTTAGGTTGTAGTGGGCTCAGTTTTATAGCTATAGTGAAGATACTGACATCATATGAAACTGGAAAACCTATTTAGAATCCACTGGTACCAACCACCTAGCGTATGACTTATGGCAAATGTATGTGTAGATTTATTATTGTAAATCAATTAACAACACAAACCAATAACAAATATTGTCCAGAAACCCTCACAGGTACTGCATTTAGCATAAAAAATATGCTCAAATCATAACATGGCAAACTGGAGCCCAACAACAGCTGTCAGTGTGCTGACTTGACTATGACTTGCCCCAAACTGCATGTGATTATCATAAAGTGGGCATGTCTGTAAAGGGGAGACTCGTGGGTACCCATAGAACCCATTTTCATTCACATATCTTGAGGTCAGAGGTCAAGGGGCCCTAGTGAAATGGCCATGCCAGTTTTTTTTATTTAGCCTAATTTTGGAGCGTTATTCAGCCTTCTTACTGACAAGTGAAAATTTCATGGTTGGTACCAGTGGATTTTTTAGGTTTTCTAGTTTCATATGATACTAGTAGCCTCACTCTATAACCGAGCCTGCTACAACTTTTGAAAGACAGCAAAGTTGGTCGGGATCACCGACGATCCTGCGGGCCTTTTAATTTAAAAAAACAAAAAAAACATTCGCTAACATCTGGCGGGTCAAATCAAACCTGATGACGGGCCAAATCTAGCCCTACTTTGGGCAGCCCTGCTCTACCACGACAACATGTTCTCCCTCCTCACTTTCTCTACTTTCTCCATTGTTTGTACAAGAGGAATGCACTGCATTTGGTATGGCCGGTGCAGACTTGTATGAGATTAGTATTGTTATCACATTCCTCCTTCACCAAAGTGCAAAAAGACCCTGACCTTTAACGTAATCACTCTAACCTACACAGTATCTGACACAGCACAAGCGTATCCATATCGCTCCCTGCCTGCACTCCACAGGCCCCGTGGGAGAGTCAATAGATGTAATAAAACTTATTAGCGCAGTTGGATTGAATGTGTGCGTCACATCTGAGACGCCGTTAAGTTAGGTTCACCTACGCAGAACTTGAATCCAACCCCCGCATTTCATTCGGTGTGCAGCAGGCAACTCCATTACTGAAAAGGTAGCTTTTTTCTGGAGAGAGGAAATTGGCAGTTTTCTCTCGGTCCATTCCAGCGTATGCAGGGGGCCCAGTTCAGATGCCCCCTTAAAACACTGAACTCTAATTTAACCACAAGCCTAGATGGGGACCGGCTCTGGCTTGAACTCCACATTCCTGCGTGAAAGGCCTTTATACTGTATGTGTGTGATGGGAAAGGAGGAGGGGGAGTCGGACACAATTTTCTCATTACCGACATACTTGCCAAACTCCCACCTTGACCCCGTGTGCGCGGTTAGGTTACCATCATTATGTGGTGTTAGTGGTATATTTAGAGCTTGTATGGTATAGACAGAGAGAAACAGGCGGAGAGACTAGTGCCGTGTTTCTGCTGCATGGTACGACTCGACTCACTTATTGGTACCAGGTCCTTTCCTCTATTCGTTTTTTCCACTGCCGATAGTATCCCCTCAGTGTAGGCAGGATTCTCATCTGATCACCATAGCGACGCTGCGTGAAACTGCCGTGACATCATCTTCAACGGGACAGTCTTGCTGAATCCTTTCATCAGCAACCAAACAGAGGAATATCTGCACTAGGGATTGGACCATATAGGATTTTATCGCGGATCGTGATAAAAAACAATAAGTTGATCTTGGTGAATTTCCATTATCGGGATGATCGTGACTATCATCACGAGTGACTTGAAAAAGCTGCCAAGCTCGCTATCACGGTAGAGAAGTGAAAAATGGAGCCTGATTTAAAAAATATAGGAATTACCATGTAAGAAGGAAAAGACTCATAATATATTGCTATTTTCTTTAAAATGTATTTATTCTTTATTTATGCAGGGGGACCTTATGATTTATGATTACCTTATTTAGGATTGTTTGATTGTTTTTCACTAAAAAATGTGTTTCTTAACAAAATGTAAAGTAAAGTGATTCCAGTATGTTTTAGTGCCATTTTAAGAGTTTTAAGCATATTTTGTTGATTATCGGAATAATACCGTGATTCGCAAATATTTTGGCGAGTAATAATCACGACATGAAATTTTCATATCTTCCAATAAAAAAATTGCGGTCCCTATTAATGGTAACTTGGCTAAATGGTGGGTTTGTGCAGGATGTCCCGTGTGGCGCTAGTGATGATTGTCTCTGACCAACCCCACCTTCTAGTATCAGCTCAGCTCTCTTGGAACCTGACCAAGGTAGTACTAAAATAATTACCAGGTACTATCCCCAACTTTTGCAAATAGAAACGTGAAAGTCACCGTTCTAATGTGTAATGACTGAAGTGAACTGTACTGCTTGGTGGAAACACAGCTAAAAAGGATTTAATGGAGAGGCCATCACAGATAAAAAAAATATTCTGGTGTATGACTTATTCTTCCCACATACTATTTCCCTTTGATTACCCTGCATTATTTCCGGGGGCCTTGTTCATCCATCATCTTTATTAGTATGTTGTATTTGTGATCTGATCAATTCAATCCAAACCTTTATTGTTCCACAAAGGAATGTTGTGGGCAATTATACACAGCTTTGGTAAAAACAGCGCTAGTCTCGGGTAGTTTGCTGGATACATTTTGTACGTTCATAATGGTGTGTGTGTATTTTCCTCTTAACATTAGCAGTACTCCTCACGATTGACACAGTCCACTCCGCTGCTCGGCCAAGATGTGCTGGAGAGGGTCGTTGAACTCGAGGGCAAACCTTGAGGAAATACATGCGCGGAAGTGGAAGCTGCTTCAGAAATATTACAGAAATTTAACTACTTGATGGGGGTCAATGGTACTTATAGTAACGGGGCTTTAAATGGATGATGAAGGCCTTTTTATATTAAGCTCATTTTCAAGATGCTTGACGGCTCCAATGCTTCTGAGGCGGTGTTGACCATAGATACACAGTCGGATGTTTTTCTGATGTTTTTTCAGTCTATTGGTAGCATTTGATCACAGTTTTTTAAAGATGTGTTTATGACTATTTATCCTTACACAGATACAATAATGTCCTTCAAGAAGAACAAAACCTCCTTCTGTCAATTCAAGCACGAAAGCAGACTCGAGCCCTGGAGCTGCACAACTCATTAAGTGAAAAGGAGAGAATTACAATCTGGCCACATATGAATCATCACTGCTGTGCGTATCACTCTCTGTCTCATCAAATGAAGCATTAAAGAGAACAGTCATCTTCAAAATAAAAGCAAGGAGAGGTCTTAAGGTTATCACCTCATTAATTTCTCTTCATTCTAAAAAGGAGCGGACAGTATGAGTGTGTGTTGCCATCCAACATTTAATTAATTTCGATCACCTCGGGCTATTGTGAGTCCACTTCTCTTTCGAGCGTTTCGCTAAATGACCATTTTTAGGCTATTTCACTCTCTTTTTTTAGTCTCTCTATGGCCCCTCGCTCTCTCTCAGTCTTTGGTCATTAACATCTTTATCTTTATGAAAACACAGAGAGCCTCTCTGGAATCATAACTTGTTGCTCTCATTTTTAACCTCCTTGAGAATGTAATAAAATTGGGACTTCACGTCTCTATTATGTCCCCTTGGTACATTTGTAAAAAAAAAAAAAAAGGCATTGTGAACACGAACCGGACCAGAACTAAAAGGCAAAATATATGTATATGTATGTAAATGTAAAATCTGTATTTATGTAAATATTAGGGCTGTCAGTTAACGCAATAATAATTCGTTAACGCGTTTTAAAGCCACTCACTTTTTTAACGCGTTAACGCATCTTACGATTTTTAATTACACTCTTAAAAGTCCAACGGGCCGCCGTTGGACCTGGATGTTATTCAATCTCTCGGAGGTTGTAGCGGGCTCAGTTTTATATCTACAGCGAAGCTACTGGCATCATATGAATATACAAAACCTAAGGAAACCATTAGTACCAACCATGTCATATTTCCTCATATACTTTGTCGAGGAAAAACTGGAATGGCCATTTTCAAAGGGGTCCCTTGACCTCTGACCTCCAGATATAGGAATGAAAATGGGTTCTATGGGTACCCATGAGTCTCCCCTTTACAGACATGCCCACTTTATGATAATCACATGCGGTTTTTGGCAAGTCATAGTCAAGTCAGCACACTGACACACTGACAGCTGTTGTTGCCTGTTGGGCTTCAGTTTGCCATGTTATGATTTGAGCATATTTTTTATGCTAAAAGAAGTACCTGTGAGGGTTTCTGGACAATATTTGTCAATTGTTTTGTGTTGTTAATTGATTTCCAGTAATGAATATATACATACCATTGCATAAAACAAGCATATTTGCCCACTCCCATGTTGATAAGAGTATTAAATACTTGACAAATCTCCCTTTAAGGTACATTTTGAAAAGAGAAAAAATGTGCGATTAATCACAATTAACTATGGACAATCATGCGATTAATTGCGATTAGATATTTTAATCGATTGACAACCCTAGTGAATATAATACTATTTTGGCTTCCAAGGATTATGAAAACAAGATAATCAACATAAAATGATTATAATAAATCCAGCGTACCCCTTTCCTTTACAGTGGTGTGTTCCATAGTGGGAACTCTCCCCGGCGCTTGCTTGCCCTCGCTGGGCGTATTTCTTCCTTGGTGGTGTGCCACTACCGGCTCTAGGTCGACTTGGAAAGGCTCTGGGCGAACGTGGCACTTTACAGTTTATAGTCATGACTATTCATATCTATACAACCAATGTGTTTATGATTAAATTGTTCTTCATAGATCTAGCCTCTTAATTTTGCTCTCAAAGTGCACCACATTGATGCATTTAACTTTATAATATATATATACATTTTCTTTCTAAATGCATGATGTTTCCGAAGTCAACGAGTAATCGTGTTAAATAATCATGATCTCAATATTGACCAAAATAATCGTGATTATGATATTTGCCATAATCGAGCAGTCCTATGTTGAGGTTCGGTATATGTTAATATTGCAAACGAAGAGAAAATACTGTGTATTTGTTTCCTAAAATTTAGTCTAATTGTGCGAAATCACGATCAGACGATTTATTGTTTATATTTATTGTATTTAGCATCACAATACATAGAGATAATCTCTTTTGACATCCTTGTCTAGCTCTAGTCTGCATTGTCATCGACGTGCGCCGTTGTCAGATTGCGTGTATTCCTGAAGAACTAACTGACAGCCTCAACGCCCCAATCTGCCTCCGAGGGCTTTAAACATGAAATGTATTGGACGGGCCATTGAATCCAGGAGTCTTCTGGAGGCCTATGGGAGGAAGCAGGAGCACATTAAAAGTGCTGATGAATCCAATCAGCCTGTTCGCAGGCATCCAACACAGATATGCCGGTGCACTAAGCAGCGCTACTCAAGGGCTTAATTAGAAGGATGCTTGTGTATTGTTTGTTTTCAGGCATTAGTAAAGTCTGTGTGTCCTGATAATGGAATTGGCTGGGAAATGGAATCGTTTGGCCCTGCCTTCATGCTGCTAGGCCTGATACTGCTTGTCAACACCATTGTTTCCTCTCCCCTCCCGTGGAGCCCCGTATCGATGTCAGCGAAGGAAGACAGCTCTGCAGCAGCCAGCCAACCCCTCAGCCGGAGCACTCAGGTTCGACTGTCAGCTAACAAGGCCCCTCCATGCTGGAGAAGAGGCTTTTGTATTAGAATCTACCTCTAATTAGCGGCAACAGTCTTCCCCCTGCAGCCTCACACCTCAAATCACCCCGTCATCGCATGTATGCAAACAGTTTTCTTTTCTGCTCTCTCGGTGTGCAACGCTCTCTCTTCATACCTCGACTTCCTGACCTTTTTACGCCGCTGATGTGCGAACAGCTACAGAAAACCGCAGGTAGTTTGACCAGTATGTGAAATGATGGTGCAGCAGTTATAATTGAGGATGAAAATTCACGACGTGCATATACAGCAGAGCAGAACTGGGTGATAATTGTTAAAAATGTATTTCAATATAGCAAATATAAGAGAAATACAATAATCACTTGATGTTGGATGCAATGAAATACTAGGTTTCACCGTTATGTGTATCAAAAACTTCTATAACTCATTGTCATGTTATTGTTAGTTATTATTTTGTTGATTATCAGTTATTAGAACTTTGTAAACCAGTTATGATGGCATATTAGGGCCATTGTAGGTAAACAACAAAAAAAAACATCACGGAGAAAACAGCTTTGATGACTTTAATCTCAGAAATTCTTATTTTTTTCTTGGTAGTATAGCATAGGTTCTCCACAGCAGAGATGTTTGCTGAGGTGTTGCATGGTAATATTGTATAGATACACGGACGTCAAGTATCGATCTTTTATTATATAAACTATTAACCTCTTAACAATCCTATTGTTACAAGCTATTCTGTCTTTCAGAGGTTGCAGCGGGCTCAGTCTTAAAGCTAGAGTGAAGATACTGGCATCATATTAAACTAGAAATTGATATCGATTGGTATAAACCGTGTCATGTTATCTTGTCGGGAAGAACGCTAAATAACGCTCCCAAGTTACGCAAAATTTTGTCGAGGGAAAACTGGCATGGCCATTTTCAAAGGGGTCCCTTGACCTCTGACCACAAAATATGTGAATGAAAACTCTGAGATGAAAACTTTATCTTGTCAGATAAAACATAAACTGCATAATTTCCAGTTGAAAAAGGTAATAAATTCACAATATAACTTGCAATACTCAGCATATCGCAAAAATGTTTAAAATCGCAATAAAATCGTATCGTGACTTAAGTATCATGATAATATTGTCTCGTGGGGCCTCTTGTGATTCCCACCCCTATTATTTACTCATTTGTGTATTTATTTAGTCGTCATGGGTACAATGTTTATAGTTTGTCAACGATGTATATAATACAACACAATATTTGGACAATATTTGGACAAGGCAAAATCCGAAAATAATATTTAAACAAAAGGAAAAAATGTACTGTGCTACACAATCATGGATAATAAATGAATGTATAACCCATGGCTGCTTAAACTGATACTAAATCAATAAAGATATGTCGTCTGTTCGACACACGGCTAGTTAGAGTTGTTTTACTGTCACCTGATGTCTTTCAGGTAAAACTAAAACAAAATTATATTTCTTAACAGCTGCCATTGACTTTGGCAGTTCATGGCGGGTTAGTTAGGAAGTCAACCAGCCAAACCCGCCCTCTTGATATGGGAAGCTTAGGAATTCTTTCACTGGGCGAGGCAGGAATTCAATCAGTGGGACTGTGGGGCTAGGAAACTGGGCATCCGACACAGTTCTGCTTCAGCACTTTTCAATTTGGGCTTGGCCTGCCTCAGCCTCCGGCCTGTAGCATATCATTAATGAAAGTCACATTAGGCATCCCTGTCATCCTTTAGTCATCCCGCTCAACCAGTAGGAGGTTTTATAGCTGTATGGGAGGCTAATGTTCATCCAATTCAGCTCTTCTAATCCTCAACTCTACTCCTGTTTGCTTGATACCTACTGGTTCTATCAACATATAATGTGCCCCAGCTGCTGTGGAGGTCCCAACTCTGTTCTGCTAAAGAAACAGCCTGAAATACAGAGGATGCTGGAAATGATCATCCCTCATTATCCGCGTCTTTTGAATTTGCTCGTGATCATTGATTTCTCTGCAATTTTCCGTGATAAAAATAAACTGCTGCCCTTTTCCTCGTCCTCTCCCCTGACCCGGCCCCTTTCACTATCATCGTCTTAAATGATTCATGATGTTTACGCTGCTCTCTCCGTTGCTCAAGCGCTTCCTCGTGTGGTGTGGTAGAGGTCATGGATTCCTCCGTTTATGCAGGGAAGATTAGATGGATGTCTTGGGTTTCCTCACGTTGCGACCTTAGCCTTTAACCGAGTGCCTAACGCAGTCCCGCTCCCTCGGACCTTTGCCCTTCAGGGGGGGAGTTCCATACTGTGAGGGGCCAGCTCATGTTGCCTACTTGTGAGGTTCTGCGACTCTGACGAATGGCCTTTTAGTAGACATAGTTGGTACTTACCATAGCGGTGCTTCTATGGTGCAAGTTAATGCACTCTCTGGCTTCGCTGTGTTTAAGTGGTTTGGCCAAACAAGGTCAAATTCCAGAGCAGGAAGCACACACTGCATTTTTGGATGCAGTGTCTGACGTTGGTCTCAACTCCCTTGTCAAATAGCTGCTGCTGACCTGTCGAGCAGTTATTCCCCAAAAACAGAATTTAGTCTGTTTATGCCTACTATCACTGTGGAAACTCAGCAAAATACCACACTGTGTGATGGCCCAGGAGTTACTTTTGTCATATCTAAACGCATGCTGTAGGGGTGGGAAAAGAAATCGATTCACCTATGTATTGCGATTTTTTTCTTTTTACGATTTTGAAATAGATTTTTTTAATGCCAGAATCTATATATTTGCTTCATTTGAGTCTATGCGGAGGTAAAAGGAAGTTACCGCTTTTATTGTTGTAATCAAAGTAACGTGACGTCATATCCGTTCCGTATCCGTCAACCAAAACAAACTTCTGCGAACCTCAGCGAGCCGAAATGAGAAAGTAGAAAACGGCGAAGGGTCTGCGTGGATACGAGCTGCACCCTCACATGTTCAATCCAAAGTGGTAAACACTACACATACAGTAAAGTCTGGAAACACTTTGGGTTTCACGCATTGCAGGAAAAGCAGAGCTAGACATCGTGGCTAGGGCTGCATGCTAACTCTGTCGTGGACAGGAAACGTTATTGTACTGCGGTAATATGCGGTCAAGCCGGCCACCACTCGCATCTCCGTGGTCAAATTGGCCGACGCTACAACTGTAGAGCACCCATATACTGATATTTATGTTAAATACATTCAAACGGCCCCGATGGAGCTGACCATGGATGTTTAGAGAGCTCAGAAATAGCGTCGAATTTCGCGGAAGTATACACGTGTGACTACGTTCGGTTTTCAAAATAAGGTGTTAACAAAGGGAACTGTTTTATACAAAATACAGTCATACTGTTTATGGAAATAAGATTGATTGGATTATATTCACCCGAAGTATAAAACATTACATGTAAATTAAAAATAAATTACCACTAATTTGTGAGGTAAATGTCTTTATTCTTAGATTTTTGGGTTGCTGGAAAAAATTTAATGTAGTAAATAATTCCTGACAATGACAGATATATTTGACTTCAGGAGATCTCTGACTACATACATGCTGAAAATCAAACATTTTTATTATTATTATTAATTTAGATATTTTCCAAAGTAAAAGTCCCTAGAAGTGTATGATTTTTCCCATGGTCTAGTGTTAAAAAAGTGAACAAAAATCGAAATAAATCGTAATATCGTATCGCAATACTTGTAGAATATCAATACTTTAAAATCGCAATACAAATCGAATAGGCACCCAAGTATCGTGATAGTATCGAATCGGGAGATAGGTGAATCGTCCCAGCCCTAGTATCCATATAACTTTTCCTTATCTGTTTTTTCTGGCTGTTTTTTGATGCCTCTTTGTGTCCCGTCAGTTTCTTTTGACAGATTAATACATCGACAACAAAACAACTCTACAAACTGTAGAGAACAAACTGTTTTTGAATCTCACTTTAGGGGCTTCTTGTTTCTCTCCGACTTCTTCGCTTGACTTTGTTGTCTATATCCCGTCACCTCTCTTAGCCCGTGGCTCCATTTCCATATCCGAGCTGTCAAAAGAAATCGCTCTCATTTATCTGCCTGGGAGAGAGGATGTGCTAAAAGAGGTCTGAGCGTGCATTGTGGTCTGATTTGGATGATAAGGAGAGATGGAAAAACAAGGAAACTCAAAAGTCAAAAGCCTTATTGCGATATTTATTGTTGCTTGCCGCGCACAGGGCCGATACACGTGCACACAAACACGCGTGGACGTCATCGCTGTGTTCCCCGACTATGTATGTGTACTATGAGTAATTAAATTCAGTCTGGCGGCAGCCTGCCTTCTCACAGCTTGAGTAGCTATATAAAACAGGGTGTGGAGCATTTGGAAAGTGTGATCCTCCATCCGCAGTCGCCTACATGGCCTCTCTCGGCCCCAGAGGACACACACTGCAGGAGGAGGATTTGTGTTGTGCAGTGCAGTGAAATGCATCTCGCACACTGAAAACTCTGACCACCAAACATAAACCAAAACCTCAAATGATAGTTTCATTAGACCCTGTGAACTTAAGGAAGACTCGCGGTGTGGATTCGGAAGCTATTACTGTTTTTCTGACGGAATTACAGAGATTGATGGCTCGGACGAGCATAAATCATGAAGTTTCTGGGGCTGACTCAGTGTTCCTGGGTGTTTTGTGATTTATGGTTAGTTTGGCCATTTGCTGAACGTTGGCGAACACCCCGGTGTGCACCAAATCATTTGGCCCCTGAGAAATGACGACAGCAGTAAAAAGTGATGTTCATTAGTTGACGCGTTTTTCTTTTCCACGCCGTGCATGACATGATGTTCACTTTACATGATCCGCCAGCTGGATTGTATAATAAAACGTGTATGTCCAAATAGTGTTTGTCCAGTAATGAGTTGTGATAGGCATCAAGTTATGCCACAAGAGAATCGGTAGAAGACTTAACTTCTCATTCAACAATGTTTGTACATTGTATTTAAACTAGGGCTGTCAATTGCTTAATTAATCGTGATTAATCGCATGATTGTCCATAGTTAATCGTGATTAATCTCACATTTTTTATTTGTTTAAAATTTACCTTAAAGGGAGATTTGTCAAGTATTTAATACTCTTATCAACATTGGAGTGGGCAAATATGCTGCTCTATACAAATGTATGTATGTATGTATGTATGTATGTATGTGTATATATATATATATATATTATTGGAAATCAATTAACAGCACAAAACAATGGCTAATATTGTCCAGAAAACCTCACAGGTACTACATTAACATAAAAAAATGCTCAAATCATAACATGGAAAACTGAAGCCCAACAGGCAACAACAGCGGTCAGTGTGTCAGTGTGCTGACTTGAATATGACTTGCCCCAAACTGCATGTGATTATGATAAAGTGGGCATGTCTGTAAAGGGGAGACTCGTGGGTATCCATAGAACCCATTTTCATTCACATATCTTGAGGTCAGAGGTCAAGGGACCCCTTTGAAACTGGCCATGCCAGTTTTTCCTCGCAAAAATTTAGCATAACTTTCGAGCGTTATTTAACCTCCTTTGCGACGAGCAAGTATTGCGTGGTTGGTAACTGGCCCGCTGCAAATCTAAAAATCACAAGTTGAGTTAATATGTTAAAGAAATGAGTGGTGTTAAAACGAATTTGAGTTAACGCCTTATTATCGCGTTAACTTTGAGAGCCCTAGTTTTAATGTTTTATGTCTTTCCTTTTCCCTCTTTTCCGTATTCCTCCTCTATGAATGTTTGGTCTGTGCTGCTTATATTAATGCTTAAATAAATCAAATTGTTATTTCAAACAGTTATCAACTTATTGTGCATTTGAGGCTTCCAGACAACACAAAGTGCAAAAATGAAATCCCCCGTGTGTCGGGTCTCTCTCTTTAATGCCCTTGGGAGAACTGGCGTGTTTACCATGTTCTTTAAATATTCCAATCGTCAGAACTAAAAATCCATATGTGCTAGTGCCAGTATGACACAGTTGGTATCAATGGGTTCCTTATATTTTCTAGTTTCATATGGTGCCAGTATCTTCACTCTAGCTTTAAAACTAAGCCTGCTACAACCTCCGAAAGATCGAATAGCAGCCAGGCCCGACGGCGGCCCGTGAAATTTCAAGAGGTTAATTAAAAATGCAAGTTGTGTTAATGCGTTAAAGAAATTAGTGCCGTTAAAAAAAAAATCCGTTAACGCGTTATTATCACATTAACTTTGACAGCCCTAATTTAAATGTTAAAATTTCTACAGAGTTCTGAACTTTACAAACGTATCTTGATAAAGCTTGTCCTTGCCTTTGGCCTCACCTGCCACTGGTATGAATGCTGTGTGGAAACTGCAGTCTATACATTATCTTTGTGTGTCCCTTGACATTTTGCCTCCCATTTATCCTCTCACGCCCTGTGATTTGTGTTTTGCCACCGTCGTGATGTGCTCAGCATCCTATCATTTGCTCTTCCAGAGGAACGTGTTCTCGTGCGACTGAGGCACGAGGCAGGAAACCGCACTCTTGGTTATGGAGGACTATCACTAACACCATGAGTAGCAAATATTCACTTTGCACTCTATCACCGCAGGGCAGGCTCATGAGTGCTTGCACTTCATTAACTTAATTAATTACTGGATGCACACAAGTTCAAGTGCCACAGCTACTTCCTCTCATTGGTGCTTTCAGGGCTTTTAACTGCATCTTCCATAACTGTTTAGTTGGATAGTGCCTGTGAAAAATGGGACTAAGAACCATCTGAGTTTCAACTTTGAGCAAATTATCAAATCTCTACCAGAACTTCTAAATGACTGCGGGGGTTGACAGGAGGATTTCCCCTCTTGCAGACCAATAGAGCATTCAAAAAAAGAAGGAAAAGCCGCATTATCTGACAGGTGGTGGTGCATTGGTATCAGTACAGTCCTATCAAAACAGTGATAGTGTAGCTGTCTAGCTGTCTCAGGGGGCCAAGTGCCACTGTTCTGACACGTCCCTGTGTCAGCGGTCTAGAGGAGAGCTGGAATGTGCTCATGACTCTACATGCGTACCCCGTTCTGCTCCACTGGGATGCAGAGTGGCAGGATCAGTCTTTTTTTTGTTGGACCGCGGCAAAGAAGGGGGCAGCCCTGTAAACGCAAATGTCTGTCACCGAGTGAGTGATGAAGCTACGCCATCGGTCGGCCGAATAGGAGTTTCCCCATTGACCGCTACTCTTTCAAAACGGATAGTCGCGACGGTGTTTCCGCTGGTGACGTCTTTGCCTCCACGATCAATCATCTGATCCTCTTCCTCAATGCGGTTGCTACTCTTCGTGCAAAACTCGACACAGAAAGCCTCATTTGAGAAATTTAGGGGGAGCTCTAAAATAATGCAATTTCTGGTGCCACTGTTTTTTTGTTTTGGGGATAAATTTATATTTTCCTGCGATTTTTCAAATGTGGTGTTTCAATCCTATACTTTCAGTGACACATGTTTTGCATGTGACATTTAATATCCAGGAATTTACATTATAAACACTATCACTGACTACCCCTGTAACAATTTGGCCATAATTTAGCACGTTGACCATACACGGTCCAGCCCTGTACTAGGTTTCCATCTAGTCTTGTTTCACTGCAGTCTTTTCCTAACCTTGCATGGCAGCTGGATTCTCGCGATGTCACGAGGTCACGCGAGAATCGCGGGATCAAATGTCACACGAAAATCCGTCTTGTCAGGCGCCAAGTAATGTTTTTGCGTCAAGCTCGCCAGGACCTACTGGCAGCTACGGGCGTGGCTTAGATGTGTGTGTGAGACCCGGTAAGACCATAGTGTGAGACGACACGGAGAGGCGACTGTTCGTTCTAAACAACAATGGCGGCTCCTAAAGAGATTAGCGTAGATGTTGCAGTAGCATCAGTTATATCGGAACTAGAGAGAAAAGTACGGCACTGAACGTGTAAAGTACGGCAATTTTTTTCGCCTTCAGTTAGTTTCGCTTTCGTTAGTTTGTTAGTGTGATGGTTCATCGAATAAGCTGCCGAGTATTTTCTGAAAGTGGCTGCCCTTTTCCAAACAGTTTCCGTTGACGGCTTCTCAGACGGTTCTGTGTAAGAAACCATCTGACAGGGTCAGGTTAGTCCTTTCAGCCCTGTCTTTCATACTGAGTGAGATGGAGAGGTAGTGGTGCAGGTGATACAGCCTGAGATATGACACATTGTGAAATCATCCTCCAATCTAAAGGTGTTCATTGCCATGATGTATAAAGAGGACAAATGTGCACACTTTTCCTTTTGGCAATGAAGTCCACTAAAAGGAGTGTAAACACTTCACTTAAGTGGCTTGCTCTTCAAATTCAAGAAAATAAGAATTCACGCAGTACCAATTTATTGCCTGGTTTAGTTTATTTTGTAAAAAAAAAAAAAATTACTACAAAACATTGTATTCAAGAGTAAAAAGCTGGCCTTTTCGTGTCCTTCCCAAACATTTGGGTTCAGTTTGACTCAAGTGTTTTCTCTGCCTGGGCCTCACGGTCACTTACCCAGTTTTCACCCAAGGCGGAGGCTGAAGGGAGAAAGAAGGTGTTTACGTGTGTCCTCCAGAAATAGTTTTACTTTGGGATCGCTGAGGACAAACTATTAGAAAAGCTTGATCCAACTCCTAACCACAGGAAAAATGTGGTCTCCTTCACTCAGCGGATAATTGTCTGCTCGTCTTTAGTGAAAATCAAAACAAAGCCCAAGGTTTAATAATGATCTGTGTTCATAACTGCTTCTCACAGCAGTACATCCTCAGCGTTTCAGCAAGTCATATTGCAGAGGGCGGCCTCGTACGGGGAAACTCGCACAAAACTGTGTGCTCATCTCAGAACTATACAGTTTCCATCCGAGCGGAGAGAGAAGACTTTATTGAATTTAAAGAAAAATGATAACATCATGTGGAGACAGTGTGCAGAGAAAATAGACTTTTATCAAGAAGTGTTGTTATTGGAGGACTGCAGTGCTCGCCGACTTGGTCGCAACTTGGTTTGTTTTCTCGTGCTCTTGTCTTAATTCTTCATTTCCAGCCTCCACGGGGATCTGACGGAGACAACAAAACAAAAAAAAGATATTTCAAGCCTGAGAGGAGAAAAGAGTAACTGTGTAGAGGAGAATGGCGTCTTCTGTCCATGTTTTGACCCTGACCCCTTTGGGGGTTGTCATTCATATGAGTAATGTGTGTCTGCGTGACTTTTTATCTCGCCTTTGTGTGTGTGTGGTTTCTTTTGCTTTGTGCTGAGCAGCCCTTCATCTGTTAAAAAGGAGTACGACAGATGCTCGTTATAGTAAATATGTAAAACCATTTTATTCTTTTTGCCCCCTTTTCTTTTATTTTCCATATAAGTCAACAACTTTTTTCTCTGTACCTACACCGCTGATGCATGGTGCGTTCCGTGATGCCTGACAGATGTGCACGTTTGAAGGTGGTATCAGGTTTCCTCGAGGTGGAAAGGGGGCACAGGCCTAGAAATAGCAGCAGTAGGCACGTCATCCCGAGAGGTGCTGCAGCAACCTGGGCCCATCTGGAGGGAACAGAGAGCCAAGGACACTGCAGGAGAAGAGGGGAAGAGCGACGAAGATACCGCGCACAGAGGGAGTCAGACTTAAACAATCTCTGAGAGACAGACAAGAGCCTGCCGTGGAAGACTCTACGTCACCTCAAAGCCACGCTCGTTGCCTCTCATCTTACTCCCCTTCTCCGCTTCCCGGCTTCTCACTTTGGGCCACTGGGACAGATGCGTCAGTGACAGAAACACAGACAAACTTAAGTGCTGCCTCGTCCCGCCGCGAGCTACGCTGTGTAGATACATGTGGTTTCAATGGTACCACCACTCATTTTAGTTAGTTAGTCTTGTTTACACATCAACACATTTCCTTACACATGATGTTGCCTCACCTCTGATATATTTGTCTTTTTAAATAGCACCATGACCAGTTAAATATCCTGGATTGTTGGCTGACTTGTTGTTTAATCCTCTGGGAAGATGTTACTGTTTATTGTAGCTATCGTCGGTTTATAGACATTTATTGTAAATCACAATATGAGTAAATTTAGGTAAGAGAATCATAATATTGTTAGTTGTCCAAAGCAAATTTCAGCTTTAAGTAGTTTGCACTTTAACATAACAAGACTCGCTAACAAAGAGTAGTTTGCAAATCAATTGTCATAGACTTAATGTTAATTATAGAGATGTTCCGATGACCGATACCAGTATCGGAAATGCGTCTGATACTGCCCAAAATTCTTTGCACCTATCCGATACCAGGGATTCCGCCAGCTTATTGCAAGCTTGGTGGCCCGCCAGACCAAAGCATTGGGGAATTATGTATTTTTAAGATGTTTTTTTAAATTAAAATGTGTTAACAAGTTTCAAACTCCTTTAAGGAATAACTCAGTGTGCAGGTTGTTTGCTTAACATTAGCGAGTGTCTGTGTTTGCGGTCAAGAGAGAGCGACGGAGAGAGTGAAGAAGAGTGTGTGTGTGACGAAAAGACGGTGAGATGAAGTCAGCCGTGAGCGCAGCAGTGCAGTGTGTGTACAGTTTAGGCTGTCGTTGGTGAATATAAGCTACAACTCCTCAAGACACAAGCCAGGTTCCCGTGTATTGTAGGGTTTTTCCATTCCTCGGCGCGTCAGCCCAGCACGTCAGGGATTTACGTCTCCATTACAACAGAGCTTCCTGCTTCGGTGTGTGTAACCATGGCTATGTATAGTGATCAAAGGAGCGGCTGTAAAACGGTGATAGACACAGTTCATTTCCTATGTTCTTCACAATCATTATGAGCTGTAACCGCCGTATGAGAGCAGTGCAGAGTGGCATCCATGAGCTAGCCAGTGGGGCACGCTCATATACAAGAACATGCACTAAAAGGCATAAGCGGCCGGCCCAGCGATGTCAACAAAGCACAGAGAAGCTCAAATTACAACACACACAGAGGGAGAGAGACTTCATTCTCTGCTCAGGTAGACATTCCTCCTCTATATCTTTACGTAGCAAATAGTTGTTTTCTGCTATATTACTGCTCTGGATATCATATAGAAAACCTTTAAAAGTCAGTATGCAATGAACTGGTAAAACAAATGTCAGTGTTTGTTATAGTTTTAGTGTTAATTAAGAGCGCCGCACTTCTGTTCTGCACTCAGCTTACTCTCACCATACAGACCACCTCTCACTTAGTGATCATGTGTGGCTATTTCTGCATTGTGTAGGTGTTTGTTTTAATGGCTCAGAGCTTCTAACAGCACTCGGGATTTAGTGTGCTGGACTCCGAGGCCTCAGGCAATCAGAGGCATCCATCATCCCCACAGTTTATAGAGTGATGGAAGGAGGGAGAGAGAGTTGGACAGAGAGAGAGAGAGAGAGAGAGGCAAAGGGAGACAGCGATAGAGCGAGGCGAACAGACAAAGTGACAGAGCCAGAGGAGTGGGTGTATCAAACGCATAGGCCGACATAAGAAGAGGACTAAAATGTCAGCGTGAAAGCATTTGTCTGGAGGTGTGATCCACTCAGACACAGCTCGGCTGCCCCAGTGGGTAAACAGCTGCAATCATAGTTCAGCAGCAGATATTATCAGCCTGTCTCTATACTGCTGTTAACAGGTTGAAGTGCTGTGCATTACATCCTGGATTCGCGGGTTTCAAAACATATATTTGGTGTTTCGAAGTCAGTGGAAGGTTTTTACAGGTTTTTTTTTTTGCTATCAGTGATGAATGAATGAAACTTAACCTCGTGACTCACTTTAAAAAAAGTTGCTCTGATGTCCTTTAAAAAACTGCCAGAAAATGATATATTAATAGTATTTTCCACTCTTGCTGAGTTAAATCTTTTAATCAACTTCAGTCCTGATCATCATTACCAAATATTCACTCATTTTCAGAATGTTAACCCTTGAAATGTCAGTTTGTTTACATAATGCCGCTGTTTTTATGGGAAAAAAACCCACAAAAATGTAATGCTAGGGTTTTTTTTTCTTCACAGTGTGGGATGTGTCAATGATTAGCAACAACATTGATTTTGATGCACTCTATTTTTAAAATTTAAAAATAGCATGTATTTGCCCCATAGGGCAAACATGGGAAAATGGCTCTGGTCGAAAATAGTAAAAACTACAATTTTGAAGTCAGGGCTCTAGATTGAAAGCCTGATATAATAGAAGGCATGATTTTATGCTGTGATGGTCGTTGGATAAAAAATTGTGGTTTTAATGGGGACATTTTGGTCCTGAATGATCTGTCTGTATTTTGGCTACACAGTTTATTATAGACTAGGAGCCGAGGTTGAATAAAAAAAAAGAAAAAATTGCCAAAATGAATGCCATATCCATTAACACAGCAAAAATGATTGAAAAATTTAAAATAAAAAAAGCCAAAAATGGGTTAAGTGTTGTAGTAAGTTACAATGAGGACGACCCTCCATTTTCCAAATCACCTTTAGATGGTCTAATTTACAGCTGTAAATTATATCTATTTTAACTATGAATACATCTCTCAATATTTTTTTCAGTTTAGGGTATAAACATTTTCACAATTTTGAGTTTTCCCAGAACCCGAGGTGACCTCTTTGGAGGTCGTCACCAGTTCAAACTTTTGGATCTGATCCAAAGCAGACCTGTGGAAAATCTACCTGACTCTGACCGGCGTAAATGTATTTTCCTGATCCAACAGGGTCCCAAGAATAGTCCAGACCCAAATATAAAGAGAACATTCACACTGGCAGCAGCGTTGTGTGCTACCAGCTATGAGCATCAGCGGCCTAAAACAGCAGCTATACATGTCATTTCCCCTGCACTTCACAGTTTATACTACTTTTCTTTTCTTCTGCAATGATTGTGATGCACCGTATGATCAGAGCCGATAGCGAGTATGCTCAGATTCACTTAGATTTTAGACATATTGGCTCAAAGACCTGCGGCAATATAACTGTGAACTAGAACCTGTGAGGTTCCGTGAAGACTCAGTTTGCTTGTTTTGTATGGCTAGCAGTCCAAAACCTAATGGTATTAAATTTACAATTAAGACTGAAACTAGCGATTGTTTTCATTATCGATTAATCTGTTGATTATTTTCTCGATTAATCAATTGATTGTTTGGTCTATAGAATGTTAGAAAATAGTAAAAAATATGGATCAGTGTTTCATAAATCCCAAGATGACGTCCTCAAATGTTTTGTTTTATCCACAACTCAAAGATATTCAGTTTACTGTCATAGAGGAGTAAAGAAACCAGAAAATTCACAATTAAGAAGCTGGAATCAGAGAATTTTTACTTTTTTTTTTTAAAGAAATGACTTGATTCAATGATTATCAAAATAGTTTGCAAATAATTTAAGTAAGGGATAATGTACAGCGAGCCGGTCATTGTTGTGAAAGAATCCCCGACAGGGCGATGCTGCGAAGCGGAGGGGTCTCTCATCGCCCTGAAGGGGATTCTTTCACAACAATGACCCGCTAGCTGTACATTATCCCGCTTATTACATAGCTACTTACTGAAGAAATCAATATTTTGACGCAAAAACGGTCCGCCAGAGTCCGACATCAGAGCTGCGCCCATAGCAACGGTCTGTCATACATAGCAACGGTCTGTAACACAGAAATAACAGACCGCAGAACGCCTTGATTGACCAATCAGAATCGAGTATTCAAAACAGCCATGTAATAATATTTGATCACTAATCGACTAATCGTTTCAGCTCTATTTACAATGGTGTTAAATAGAGGAAATCAGCACATTCTCACATCTGGGAACCTTGAACCAACAAATGTTTGGCATTGTTGCTTGACAAATGACTTAAACAATAAATCAGTCATCAAAATGAATAATTTTCCGTCAATGGACTAATTCATGATGATATTTCATGATGATATTCACAAGCACTATCGACTGCTTTGCAGCATCAGACCTTCGTCTCCCCCTAAAGTACCCCTGTGTAAATGTTTATGTCCCCTCTCCACTGAGGGGGTGGATGCTGCTTCTCCTTGTTAGTCCAAGCATAGTGGGAGATCGAGGGAAGGTAGTGGGAAAGGGAGCACGGAGTGCTCTTTGGGTATCTGTTTCCCCTGGTGTAGGTGTTACCAAAATCAGACCACTTCAATGAAGTGAGTCTGTCTGTTAGTCAGATCACCCCCCACATCTTTCCACTTGCATCCCATAGGATGTCAAGATGCAAATTTGAGGCTCTACATCCGCTTCACAGCAGCAGCCCCCAGGCTCACGGTTCATCAGAGCATAAACATGTGTCAGGCCAAGGAAAATATTTGGAGAGAAGGATAACAGACACAGCAAGTTGTGAGGTTTGCTTAGAGCTCGTAGTGTGGAGGGGTCATATTGTTGTTCGCCTGAAGATTCTCAGAGGTCAAAGACTCGCTCAGTAAATATCTCTCTTTCTGTCCTCTTTTTTTTGTCCCTCTGCGTGCCCCCTCTGCACCTTCTCTTCACATCCCATTCCCTTCTTTCCACACCTCAAAAGACTCAGCGTACTATTTAGTATGAAAACAGGTCTCTTAAAGTAGTAAACACCGTCTCTTTGAGCTGGAATACATAAACAGTGTATTGTGCCACCTAATACCTTGAAATAAAAGTGCGTGACTTGAGGATGGAGCATTGTGTATCCTGCTCATCTCTCGAGACTAAAACGAACAGGTGGGGTCACCACAGTTTGCGTGGGGACTCCAGTCGATAGAGATTTCACAGTCACGCTGAGGTCAGTGCAGAAATCTTAACAGTATACACCACGCTCCAAACTTAGCACTGCTGACCCCAAGTACAGTACTGTACTGCTTGTATGAGTGGCTGTCAGCCATCTCGGGTATAATGTCACCCTCTGACCCAGTTGCCTTGGTTACCACCTACTCCGGGTCCCTCCAGACTCTCATCTTGGATCGCAGAAGTGTTTTCTCAGAGCGTTGTTAGAAGAAGTGGAGAGGAAAAGAGGGAGACGGACAGAGAAGCAGAGACAGAGTGTGTGGTGTTGGCCTCGCCGGCCCTCTCCGCCCCGCTGCTAGTGAGCGTGGAGACACCGGGGGTAGCCTCTCCATCGCTCATTCCCCCCCCCCCCGCCTTTTCTCAGCTGAGAGCAGCCTGAAACCTGTCAGACTTCCCACGCGCCAAAATCCTGCCACTGCGTTGCCTTGGTTACGCTTGAACTCGGCCGTCGAGCATCGGAGAAAGGACGAGGGCGGGTGAACGGAGGTGCCGTTCGGGATTGTAGGTGGAACTGTCGGCGACCCCGCGGAGCCCGTCGCACCTCCGTCTGCTGCCAGGAGTGACAGTCGAAGCCCGCGCGTTCGGCGGCGGGAAGCCGTCCTGTGTGAGAGGATGAGGATTGGCAAAGGAGAGCGGCTGGTACAGAGGAGGCCATTTCACGCAACACGGCTTCCAGGAAGTCAGTCATCAGAGATGCCAAAGGAAAGCTGCATCTCTTTCATAGCCGGCCAAACGGAGCAACCAGGCGTGGAGGGCCCTCCAGAAGACAATATCCCCTAACTAATGCCATCTGGGATGACTTTCCTGGTCCTCGTGTTGAAGCCTCTCACCCTTAAACCGTTCATTTCAACCTTCATTTCAAAAATATGCTTTGGGGCTTGGTTATTAGTCGTTTGTTGTCACGTTTTGGGGACCTCATTTTTGTCCATTTGATGGGTTTTCGGGAGACACTTTTACGCTAATGTGCGTTATTCTTCATATGCTTCGTGTGAAATGGGAATATGGAGATGACAGGAGATAAAATAGGGTCTTTTTTTGGCAGCACTTCAGTCTCTTTGAAAAAAAAAGGGATGAGCCAAGATAAAGCACAGTTAGGCCAACAGGAAACCAGGACATTTTGATTTGGATCTATGTTGTGGGAAATCACAGTACCCATGGATCCAACAACAGCTGTGGGGCACAATGCCTTCAGGATGATCAGATAATCACAGTACAGCATTATTAAATGCATAGATGAAGGAGAAAAAAGCACAGACACAAGACTGCTTGCCATAATGTTTAGTATTACACCTTTGGATAAAGGTCACTCGTAAGATAAAATTAGATAAGTTGTCAGGAAAAAATAACACACGTATAACAAAAGACAATCTGTTGCCTCAGGGCGTTTGATTCATCCTGCAAGAAAAGTCAATATACCGAGCTGAGACCATAACACTGTAGAATTTCACAGGGAGCCATGAAGACGTATTCCTGTTAAACTTTCTGTAATACAAAAGCAATCTGATGTCTCGGCAATAGGCCACAGTTTGCTTCATCAACACCACACCGGAGTGTTTTTGTTCTATTGTGTTATAGATTTCATGGCGGAAATATTTCCTGGAAAGCAAAGAATTGTTCAGTATGACCATATTATTCCTTAGAGAGGAACCTCATGGGGAGGTTTCATCATAGTTATGGGGTCACACAGTGTTCACAGAGAAATGACTCCTGTGAAGGAGGGAGAAATGTCTTTTTTATTTTTTTATTTTTGCAGTTCAGAAATCATAAAATAGGCCAGTTTAACTTTGTTTACTTCATCTCCAAGGACTTGACACCACAATTAATACCGAGACCAGGCTGGATTTAATTTACTGTATTCTAAAAGAGCAATACATGCAGTTCATCTGGCAAGTTATTCATTTTATTCAATACGCATTAATTTTCTGAATTAAAAAGATCCAGCTGTGGGAAAGAAAAATCAACCTTTAGCTCATTGAATTGAATTGACCCACGGTTTGATACCTTCGAGTGCTGCACATTACATAAAGAAACCATTTCCATATGAGGAGCAGGACGCACAAGAGTTCTGTAATTCGCAAAGGTCCGTCCCCCGACACCCTTTAACCACGCAGTGTCACCGGGGAGAGCGAGGAGAGGGAAGGAAATCACTTAACCGGTGACAAATGGACTCAGGAGAGGTGCTATGCTCTGGTTCATCTCAGCGTATTAATGGAGCCACATCCTCCACTCACTTTTTCATAGCTGAAGGTGAAGCATTATACCGCCTCGACGTGCATGTTTAGTAAAATATGGCGCTGATAACGTCCTGGCTCGCTGAAGTAGTTACATTTTTCTTCTCCGTTAAGCCAAATGAATATCTTGTATCAAGAAAATAATGCACATCCCTCTATTCGTGGCATGTATTATGATCTAAGGTTAACACGCTGGAACAGATATTAATATGTGAACCGGCTGTGGAGCAGCTGTTTTTTTTAAAGATTTCAGGATACATTTATAGAGAGTGAGTGAATGCTCCTTAAGCCTGGATATCTTTTTTTTTGGGAATACATTGTCAATATAAACATGTTGTTCTACAAAACTTCTTTTTGTGATTTAAAGAAAGAAATCAAATCTCTCAAACATGATCCCAGCCCTACTGTAGTTCTCTAACTGGCTTTAGATCAGAGGTTACCAAACTGTGAGATACTGCATGAGGTAATCGGTGTTGTACAAAATGTGTGCTCCTTCTCTTGAGTCATAACTCAAATCGGTTAAATCAAAAACTGAACACACAAACATTGTGCACATGTTTTTGGTTTCAGTGTGACTTGCATCCATAAGTCCTCTCTGACATCATATAGATAAGATGTCCTTATAACTTAAGAACTTACCTGAGAATCATCACGTTTTCGTAAGCTTTCTTCAGTATCAAAGTAATCCAGTGATAGTTATCCGTACATCCATGGATACATTACAAACAACACTGCTAATGGCCAATTTGGCTAATTTGCCAATATCGGCAAAAAAAAGGGGCTCAAGTTGTAGCCCGACTCCATGGCAACATTATACTTCCTGTTTACATCCCACAAAACACCGAAATTATGGGAGGTGGTTCAAAACTAGTTTTAAAACTTGATTGAACATGATTATCCCCCAAATCAAATTAGCGATGTTCCGATACGATTTCTTTCCTTTTCAATGCCGATTCCGATACCTGAACTTCAGCCGATACTGAGCACCGATCTGATAACAGTGTGTTTAAACTAAAATATATACATTATTATTTTTTAACTGCTGTATACTACTAACCATATATGGATGTCATATGATTCATATCATTGTTGTATGGCCTGGCTCAGGTTAAACCCTTTGTAAAACATGAGCAAATACAGAGAATAAATGCCATACAATTTTCTTTTATTATCTAGTTTGACAGTCGGTCATAACTCAAAAAGAACTTAAATACATAAATCTAAAAATGAATAACAATTCCTTTAATAAACTGTTAAAGTGCTTTATAAGTTTGCTTGTGGTGGAATTGGCAATACCAGTGCCTCCCATCAAAACTAAAGCCTTGCATACCATACACATTGCCGTTTTACTGCTGGGATTTTCCAATGTAAAATATTGCCAAATTGCTGATATTTTTCTAGCTCTGGCTAATGCTACACTCTCCGCTAGCACCAGCCAGAACGGTACTACACATGTGCAACTCTCAACAGAGATGAGAAAGAAGCGAGATGGAACACTTCCAAGCTAGCTAAGGAGTGAGCCATCTTGCTTCTTTCTCATCTCTGTTGAGAGTTGCACTTGCGCAGTACCGATCGGGCGAGTGACACATGTTGTTGTTGCTGTTCCTGTGTAGCGTAAAAGAGCTAATAAATGATATAATGTGATATGGGATCGGTGCACAGACTCGTATACTCGCCGATACCCGATCCAGTATTTTAGGATGTATCGGAGGCATTTAAGATACTGGTATTGGTATCAGACCAACTCTGAATCAAAGTAAGACAAAGGATAGTAATCGAAGTTACCAAATCCATTAATATTAGCTTTTTTCATGTTGCACTATCAATTTTTTTTGGACAGTATTAAGGCTCAGAATGTCCCATCCCAAAGGGAGCGCGGCCCTCAAAATGTCTCCACTTTCCAAAGATGTTCTCTCTGCTGAAGTGTAGAACACATGTCGCTCCTCTCAAGGGTAGATATACAAGAACACACACACACACACACACACACACACAAACACAAAGGATATGATTCGCCCTTGTTAAAAAAAAAAATAACAATGAAAACGATGTTTTTCTTCCTCATCATCCCCCTTGGTAAATTTTGAGCAACTCAACCGCAGCACACACCAGCCAGCACATACACACATCTGTTTGCCTGCATGTAAAACATTCCCCCTCGGAGGAGGAAAAGCCTTGTGTAACCAGATCCGATTGGCCCTTATATAAAATGGAGAAATATTGGCAGAGTGTAGCTCTCTGACGAGCCGCTGAAAGTCTGTGACATGAATCTAAGTCCGGGGACCAATCGTGCATTCCAGTCGAGGAATGTCGAAACCCTTTGGATCTCAGCCTCGTGTTAAAACACGGCCCGGTCCCTGTGATATGAAGGGCGGATATCTTGTCGCTCACGAAGCATAGCAACCCAGCCTTTACACGTTTTCATCAGTGGCTCCGTTATCTCATATAACTTATATGCATGAAACGTATTTAAAATGTATCTCTCCCTTGAGGTCTTTAACAAAACACCTGGGCATAGATGCGTTAGTTCTAAACGCCTCCTCTTTGGCTGAATAATCCTCATTTATAAGGCCAGTGGAAGTTGTTGCATGGCTCGGGGGCAGCACTTAAACTCCGTGAACTGGTGAATACTTGCGTTAAAGCAGCGGCTGTGGCCGTGCAGCTTAATGTACCATATTCAGGGCTGTTCCTTCCCTTCTGGCTTTTACAGTGGCTGTACAATAGCGCGAGAATAATGTCTCTATAGCACTCAATAACTTGCATCAGTGAGGCATAGCTCTAAATGCTGATGTGTTGTTAGTACAATATATTCGGCCCACACACAGTTCTCAAATGTTGACCCCGATGACTAAATCTGTCATTTAAGGCCTGGGAGAAAATAACTACTCAGTGTGTCTGATGTGTCGGACAAAAGCAGGAAAAATAACTTTTTTTCTTGCGACTGAAGTTTCCATTTTTGATGCTGGTGATTCAAAATCAGTGCTTCACATATTTGTCTATTTTTTCCCCAGTATACCTATGGTTTTATTACACCAGTGGGCCTCTTTCATGCTCCCCTATGCACTCTCAGCAGCACTGTATAAATGCATTTATCCTGCTTTGGGGGAAACGGCCTCCTCCTGTTCCATATTAACATGAACCCTAAACCTGTCGTTATATATTGTATGTATTACTGAACTTTGGCTTACGTTTTCCCCCTCCGGTCCTTTCGTGATGAAGAATACGAGACTGGCAAGCTTTCTGAGCACAGCTGTGAGTCTATATTGCGGCTAGCGCTCCCCCCTCTGTATCCCCTGTGTGGGATGGCCTCTGACCTCAGTGAAAATCCAACAGGGGCTAAAGGGGACTGTTAATGCTCACTAGTGATGTACAGCTGCACTTCATTCGAGGTGGTTAGTCTTTTCTCTGCGCACCATTCGCAAATGTAAATTAAATCACGGCAAAATGGTCTTTAGATTGCATCATATTTCATGTTTTTTCGCCGAAGGAGTGTAATCTGAATCAGAAAGATCAGAACAGCATACATGATCAAATAAAATCCTTGTTATTAGCTAAAAATCCTCATATTTATATATTTTTTTAAGATCTCTGTTTAATGCACTAATTGCATTAAACTCTTAGGGCGGCAACTAAAGATTTTCATTATTGAATAACTTAATTGTTTTGTCTGCAGTATGATAGAGTAGTGAAAAATGCCCATGGCAAGTTGTTGGCCAACCAAAAGTCCAAAACCCCAATGTTTTCATTCTATAATAATGTAAAACAGAGAAAAGGAGAAAATGCAAACATTTGGGAAGTTGGAACTGTTTGGGAAATGTTTGCTGCTCAAACTTTGTGTACTATTAATACGCACTGTATTCCACATCCTTGGTCCTATTTTCGTAAAGCGGTTGCACACACCAATTTTTTCTTGTTGTTCATCCAAATACAACAACAAAGGAGCTCTTCTTCTTGCTGTTGTGAGGTTGCCATCTTGTTTTCTAGAACGCCCAGTGGGCAACCTCAGGGCCTGAAAAGTGAAGCCAATGCGGAAGTGCCTTAAACTTGCATTCTTTCTAACAGCCAGCAGGGGGCGACTCCATTGGTTGCAAAAATAAGTCTGATTGTATAGAAGTCTATGAGAAAATGACCCTACTTCTCACTTGATTCATTACCTCAGTAAACATTGTAAACATGAGTTTATGGTCTCAGTCGCTAGTTTCAAGTCTTCTTCAATACAGCATGATGTTCATTTAGCAAATGATGGTCCCATTTAGAGTCAAATAGACCATAAAGCAGGGTATGATTTAGGGCGTGGCTACCTTGTGATTGACAGGTTGCTACCACGGCGTTGTCCGGTCTGGGAGTTGTCCGTGTTTTTGTCGTAGAACTTTAACCCTTTCACACTGTGTTTTCAGCTCATGAAAGTTAATTATAACCTTTTGGTTGCCTAAAAAGTCGGTCTTAGTCAGCGATCGGTTGTACGTAGCTCCACCCTGTCGTGTTACTTCTGGTTGCAAAAAAACAAGATGGCGATGGCCAGATTGCTGAACTCGAGGCTACAAAACAGTTGTCCTCAAACCAATGGGAGACATCATGGTGACTGTGTCCACTTCTTATATACAATTTATGAGCACAACATGTGTGGAATGCGTCTCTGTACGCAGAACCCGATTAAAGTATGTATTGAAGTGTGTGTGGGTGTACGCTCTCAGTCCGCGGCTGTCCGCGTCCGTATTGAAGTATGAACAAAGTTAAAAAACTGCCGTTTTCAGCTTTGTGATATTGCTCATGACGTAAGAGAATCAACCCATAAAACACCACTTTATCCTTCAGGTTTTCTGAAAGATTTATTTTGGAGATGCATGATGGTTTTCTTTGGACAGCAAGTGTACTTCTCTGTGATTGACACGCTAGCAAACACTATGAACCTAATGCAGTAATACCTGCTGTTTGGAGACTTAATACAGGTTAAAACAAACTCTAAATGGCACCGCTAACCAGAGTTTGCAAATACTATAGTATTTGCCTTGTTCTTGTTAAAATGCCACGGATCAGCATTTGTGTCCCACATTTTTTTTTCTGTGCTCCAGTGGCCATGACAGCCAAGGTAACCCATCTCAGAGCGCCATAAGCCAGCCTGTCAGCAGATTCAGCCCTGTGTTTCCTGGACCCTGTTGATACCCAATACATACAGTGGGAAGCCCATTGCCAGCCTGTAATCCAAGCATCTTATCAAACCAATCAGCACTTTTCCTGCAAGAACACATCTCGACCGTGACAGAGGGGGGTTTCACAACATCTGGCGCTCGGAGAGAGAGAGAGGGAGAGAGGAAGGGAGGGAGAAAATGAGTGAAAAGAACGTGTGAGAACAATCTTGATGCTCTGGTATGGAGATTTTAGATCAACACCGCGTCCCGCTTTCTCTTTCGATACAGGTCAGCGAGCGGCCAGTCGGTTGTCAGTGCTCGCCTGCTGCATAGTGGAGGCTGCTCGCAGCAGTTATGCTATTGATGTTCTTGACGGTATAATTTGTCACTCCCTCACAGTTCCTCTCTTCTTCTCCTTCTCTCACCCACACTAACCTTCTTTCCTTTCCCTTTTTTACCCCGACCTCCTGTTTCCCATTTCCCTTCCCCGTGTTGTTCCCATCCTTCCTTCCCACCAGCCCAGCGCAGCGGTGAGAGGTTACGACAGCAGCAAGGCAGCAGCCACGGGTAGTAGCAGTGGCGGTCAAGGTGCCTGGAGCGGCCCCTCCTTCACCCGTACAAGTCTGCAGCACTACCCGCCCCACCATCAGCAACACCCACATCACCACCCTCAGTCCTCGCACACGAGCTACTCCTACTGCCCGGCCCCTACAGCTGTGAGTATAGCAGATTACTTCTTTCTCCGTGTCATTCGATGTCTCGCTGTCTTTTTGTTGCTCTCTCTAAGCAGTCTTAAACTTTTCATGTGGCGCAATTTCATACAAAGTCAATGCAAAGAGGAAAAGAGACGCATATAGACGAGAGTTTGTGCTGGGCGAAGTTGAAATATTTCAACTCTAGAAAGATATTTACATGGCGCTGTGTCGCGAAAGCCATCAGCGTTGAGATTCTCCTTCTGTCGTCACTGAAAATATGTCAATAATAATAATAATAAAATTGTAGCTGTCTGTGGGCAACCAGAGCTTGATGGTACCTCGTTCTTGTACAGAGACCGGACAAAACTCTTTGTGTATAAACGTACTGTATGTGTATAAACCATACTGCCTAGATGATGTTATGTTGAGTGTTGATGGAGCAGCTACAATGTTAGCATAGCCTGACACTGATCGATCCGAACTCCATTCAGAAAACAAGCATTTTAAAAGTTGTTTGCTTGTCGTCTTGCGGACAGATATGACAAAGCATGAATTCAGACTTTTTACAAATCTGAATCATTATACAGTTATTTCGGCTTCCTTTTGTTCCGTTTATTGCAGTTCAATCACAGAAAAAATCTGTTTATTTTAGGTTCATACTGCTGTAGTAAACAATATTAATTCAGATGCCGTGTGGCTTGCTAGATACAGTGAATACAGCTTGGTGAAATTCACAGAGCGCCTCCGGATGATGTAATGAACCCAGACACAACAGTGTTTTTTTTTTTTTTTTTCAACATATCTGAGACTTCCACAACATGTACAAAGCAGCAATAGTAATTATTTCAACCATGGTTGATGAAACGTTTTTGGTATACTTTACTTGCTTTGCAGCATTACAACAATTCTCTGCTCTCTCTGGCTTGCTTCTTATTTCTAATCACTCTCTCCCCGGTGTCCATTAGTGGCCGTTACTATCAGAGAAGCTCTCATGCACACAGCAAATTCCCTTTCTCCATCTCCCTCCTTTCTCCATCCCGTCCCTTTAATCTTTCCCCCTCTTTCCCACACTCTTTCCTCTCAAGCCCTCACTGTGTTCCCCTCACTATTTCCGCCACCCTCCTTCCCCCTGCTTTATCTCTTCCTTTTACCCTCTCTCTCTCTCCTCTGCAACTTAATTTGTTTTTCTATCATCCATCCTCTGCATCGACAGTGCAATGAGAGACTAATTGAGGTAGAGGCACTTTTGGACGGCTTCCCTTGTCATTATCCTTGGAATTAATTGCTGTTCTGCAATCCGTTTGATTTGACTTTATTGGTGCGATCTGGTTCTCTAATGCAACGTTCGGGGTGTGACTGGAACTCAGGCTCGAGCCAAATTGAGGAATTTTATTATCGCCGCGTTGCTGTCACAGTCACAGAGCTGGAAACAAAGATTTGGCAGGTTTTTGTTCCTCTGTATATCTTCCTCTAATAAATGCATTTACGAGGCTTCACGCCAAATCTTTATCTCACTCTCTTATATTTCCATTACGGCTCTCTGATAGTCTCTCATCTTACATACGCACCGCTTAAATTCCCAGGCGCCTATTTGCCAACATGTTGAGACTCCCCCGAAGCGCTTGCATGCAAAGAATGAAGAAATTGGATTTAGATGTGATAATCATCACTGTACGTTGGCTCCTGCTATTCCTGTGATACCAAGGTACGCCTTCATTCGGGCCTCGGCTCTTTTTAGCAAGCAGGAAGGAAATTATCTTTTGAGTGCTCGAGCTGTTTTTTGTCACTGGCAAACACCAACATTCACGACTGTCATCGCTTCCGCCAGCACCACCTACGACAAAGAGGAGCTGGGGTGTTTTTAAACGGTGTTGTGCACAAACAGGAAGCAACAACAGAGGACATTCCACAAGACAGACATAAACGCTGTGGCTGTGGTTCCAGTTGTGGCGGGGCTCCGTCACACATGTTTTGGGGAAAACATCGTGGTTCTTTCTTCTTCACTGCCACACCCCCGGGGAGCGCAGTCATCACCGTCAACATCCGCACACGGGACCGCGGAGTGTCTGAATTTTTTGACCTAACTGGGCTGTTTTTTCTAAAAGCTGAAGTAACAAGAAGCCACCTTTGTCCTCCTCTGACTAAGCACTGTCTTTGGTTTTCTGCGTGGCAAAATAATCTATCCCTTGACTAAAAGTACTCAGCAGTAGTCTCATCAGACATACTGTGCAGTAGTTGTGTCAAATAGGGCTGAGTATTGAACCTCAGTATTTATAACCTCAATACTGACTGACAAGTGTCCACAGAAGTTTGGCTTATTTTGTTAAAAGGAAGTGAAGCCCGCAAGCTGCTTCAGGCAGTCAGCTCGAGTCTGCACTACACTCACATGGCAAACGCTTTCACTGCAATGTACTATATATTCAATAGGCTTAGCGGTAGTCAATGTTACCGGTGTTACACGGTGGTCGGGCATACACCGATTACATCACTTGCCCACCATTGTCGTTTTGCTTTTTTTTTAATAAAAATAAAACCCATTTAGTTCATTTTCGCGTATCAATGCCGTGTTATCAATACATAGTCGGGTGACGGACGCTATAAACTGAAAGTGAAAGTGTCTGCTCCGTACGGACTCTCAGCAAGGAGTAGCAGGAGTCACATTTCACACACGGGACGAGAAAAAGTTGGCGGAGGATTTAGCTGGTCCACCTTAACAGCCCACCTTAAGTGAGCCTGGGCCAAATGCTAGCTTTGGGGCTAACTGCCTTCTATTTAATCGGCAGGTGGCAAGCAAGTGGTTTTGTCTCGTCACCCCCAAAAACACATGAACGTTTCTTGAAGTTAAACAAACACAACGTGAGCCGTGCGTCCCTCCCCCACTCCGTCATATTGCTGAGGTTATGTCGAAGTCAGCTTGGCAGATGCGCATGGCCCGTCAGATACTAGTGGCTCCGGTAGTCCGTTTATAAGCAAACTTAATATTGTATTAATCGCGTTGTCATATTGCTTATTACTAATGCAATACGAGCTGGATTTAGCGCCTTGACGCCGCTGGCACCTGTTGCTGATTTTGGCTGCTTTTTAAGTTACCAGAACGTGTCATAATGACAAATGCCGGTTCAACCGGTTAGTATAAAATCAAACTGGTGTAAGATCGTACACCGGACCAGACCGGTAAAACCGTAAATCGACCCAACTCTACAGTTAATGAGGCGATCGCCGTGCGGGGGGACGGAACGGTCACAGCTGGTGTGACCAAAGAGGCCAGACACATCGGCATCCAACGTTAAAGATCAAAGTAAGCACTCTGCATATATATCCGGTGTAATCGGTAACACCGGTGTTGTCATGAGTTTATTAACCTCACTGTGACATCCCTAATATTCCATGCACCGTTTTGATTACGGCTATGTACTTTTGTGTGAGACATTCCAGGAAATACTCATCGGGTGTATCACAAAGCCAGCTGACAAGAGTTTGATTTGAGTGTAAAAATAATCCTGGAATGGATTTGAAACAGACAACACGCAAATTCATAACAGACACGCCTCTGTCTTGTCTCTTTTATTTTCTGTCTTCACTTTGTTGTCCCGTGGGCTGTTGGTAGGCCACACTTCCCACACAGTACCCGCTTAGCCGGTCTTGGTTACAGATCGCTATGGGGTCATCAAACGCTCGCCCTCATCTTGACCCTCCATCCTCAAACCGTAGCAGACGCCGCTGGCTTTAACTGACCTGTTTTCATGGGACAGCGGGGATGGTTGTTTTCTTTTCAGCAGTTTTCATTTCGTCCCCGCAGAAAGCAATTTCTCCCCCACTATCAAGCCTTCGTCCCGGGCTGTTACGACTCCACATTTTGGCCTCGAGGAGGATTCACAGCGCCTGGAGATGGCTAATCCAGACACTAACAGTAAACACAGGCATGGCTCCAGCCTTTGAGTCTGCCTCTTGCATTTTTATAGCTCCTCATATGCAACACATACTGTATATGGAACAGCAATCCCCACAAATTCACAAACTAATGCAGACTCGCCTATTTCTCTCAAACAACCTCACCCTCTATGTCATTGTTTTTATTGCCTCCCTAAAATGCTATTGTAATTTCAGGCATATTAGATGCAAAGAATGCCCGACAGAAAGGGAAGAAAAACAGAACTGATAGCTCAGCATGTGTCTGTCCTCTCGGCTGAGGGAGGTGAGTAAATAAAGGAAGAAAGAAAAGCAAGCGAGGATCCAGCCGAGATCAAGAAGCTTTGCCTCCAGTGGGTTTGTAATTACAATGGAAGCGGATACATTTCCACTCTTAATATGGTGGGATGAAGATCCCTCAGGGGGGGATGGTGGTATGACAAAACAGCAGCGGAGAAAGTCATGTAGAAGTCAGGAGCTGTGACTAGAAAGAGAGTCAAAGCGAGAGATTGTGTTGTTTCATGTGAATATGCAATGCTAACTCCCACAATACTTGTATTTACTACGAATCTTCCGTTGCCAAATGCATTTTTGTGGAAACATAATTGCTGCCTGGATTATATTCAGTGGCAGAGCTGTTTTCCAGTCCAGGAAATGTGACATCCTTACAGTGCACAGAAGTCACAGGGAGGTGGATGGTTGGTGGTGTGAAGCGCTAACCTGACCCGCCAGATGGTTTGTTACACAGAACCACCTGAGAAGTCGTCATTGGAAACTGTTTGGAAAAGGGCAGGCACTCTCAGAAAATTCTTGGCAGGTGATTGGATGAACCATCTGTCACTCAAACTCTCGCCGAAGCCAGTCAGGAGAAGAGCGGAAACACCGCCCTCGGTGCCGTTCTTTGGTCTTCTTTCAATGAAGAAATATCCTCGTCTTCTGATATAACCGATGCTATCGCAGCATCTAACCTCTTTAGGTGCTGCCATTGTTGTTTAGAATGAACAGACGCCACGCCGTACACACCTAAGCCACCGCTGTCGCTGCCAGTAGCTCCTCACAGGATGCTGATTGGTCCGTGCACTGGTTTGCCGAACACAAACGCTTTACTTGAAGCCTGACAAGATGGATTTTTGTGTAACTGATTCCGCAGCGTGATCTCGTGACATCGCGATAATTCAGATTCAATAATCTGTAATTTGCCTTATTTGATTTTTTTTTACTGAAAGAGTGAAAGAATGTAGGATTGAGACAGAGATGTAGACCGCAAAAACAGGAGAGACGGACAAATAGAGGAGTAGAGAGATACGAGAAGGGAAGACAGACGGGCTGAGAGAGGAGACAGGAAGATGCAGAGACAGTCCTGCGGTGACTAAAGGGTGCCAAGTGTCTCACCTCAAATCACTATTACTATTAACAGCTAAACAGGTTAGATAACAGCTGCGGTGACTGGACCAGCCTTCAGGTACTTTACTGTAATAAAACCTGACAAACTAATGATTGCACTTGGTGTTATTGGATTCTTTACTTAAAGCCACATGGGCTGCAAAGACTCCTATTGCCTGGACTGTGACTAAGCCGCACATTATAGATTTTCTGGTCTATGGAGAATTGATCTCAAGCACAATGGCAAAGAAAAGGAAACATTCTGTGTAGGTACTTTCCACTAATTGGTGTGACAGAGCCCATTTATGGGCGATGGCAATAATGGAGTGAACATACAATGTCAGGTAAAGTGTAGCCATTGGAAATTGAGTTTCCACTTCCTGCTCGTGGAGTGTTGCTCTTGGGACATTTGATACGCAGCCTTTAGCTTTTGAGAAATGTTCTTGGGCAAGCCTCTTACCTTTTGTGACTCTTCCATGGGTGTGACTGCAAGAAGCAGTGAGACATTGCTGAAAAAGAGCATGTGTTCTTAGTCAACTTTAGTCACTTATATAGAAATATTTTTCTCTCTGACCTCTTAGCAGTTTAATTTCTGACGGTATGCTTCCTCATTCAACAGATCATCTCCAATTTCCAAGATTGCTTCAATCATCTTGGTCTCCGCAGTCCAGACATTACGCATGTTTGTGATAGTTTGTATTATTTTACATGTTGGGCGTGCTTCGGAATCATGGTCTCGCATTTGTCTTGGCTTCATATCCGTATTGGACTATATAACTGTACTAGTACAGCGCTCGTCCGGGATGTGGCCGTTGAGGTGCGTGTTCCCATTTGAAACTGGCCGATTGCCTCCCGTTATTGCTGCTTGCAGCATTGTTGGAGGCCGTCCCTGTTCAGAGGGGCGCTTGGCCATTTCCAGTGCTGCTTGCAGCGTTGTCGAGGATCACCCATCGCTCGTTGACTCCAGGGAAGTGAAGAAGAGTTCAGTTGTAACGTTGGTTTATCCAGCATCCAGCAGCAAAACTGAACTGCAGTAAATGAGCCGCTGCCTGTAAAGGCCCGCTGCAGACGACATGCTCAACTAAGTGAGCAGCCCTTTGAAGCCCCGCCCCCACTGCTGCATAGAGCACTCTTTGCTTCTTTATTCAAAGTTAATTAATATTGAAAATTGCACCAAATTTGACACGGTACTCCCTTGGGTCACCCAATACACCCAATGAGTGTGAAATAGATGAGATGAACGGTTCTTGAGATATGTGAAGGACACACAGAAAGACAGATTCCTTGTTTTATAATTAGATACAACTGGGAAAAACTGCATTACCATTGTGGTCTATTTCAGCTAATTCTTGCATCCATGTTTGCTTATAACCAAGTTAATCAGAGCTCATGCAGATATGAGTGTATATGTGTCAGAGAGTGCAAGAGCTGAAGTCCTTTGGTCTTCTTGTTGTGACAAGATATATGAGGAAAAACTGGGGATGAATAGTGAACTCAAGGGCCAGCCCGCATTGCGTCTATGTGCTGCTGCAGAGTTCATCTCTCTTCATAACATACAGATAGAGACACACACACACCTACACACGTGCTGCAGAGGATAATACAAGCTTTTCACTCCTTTAGGATTACAAATACTCCACTGCTGGGGAATCGGTGCAAGAAGTGTTTGCCGTCTGACCGTTTCGATATGTTATCCCTCCATATGGGGAATTCTCATCTTATCAGGCACAGATAACGAGACACATTTTTCCCCTAATGAAAACATCTGAGTGGGTTATCACTCCTTTATCTGAGGACGTGGACATCCCCACGAACCCTTCAATTTAATCTGGAGGTGTCGCCCGAGCAAACTCAGGTTTTTACTTCATTAGACTTGCCGAGCACACACTGGCCAATCATTCAGTCAATACAAACCTGCTAGTAGGGATTCGTTGCACATCTCCGGATTCACGAGGTCGGAAAACTCAGAGAAGAGACAGAACGGGACATTGCAAGAGTGTGAAAAAATAAGTGATAATCAAAGAGGGATGATTAGACAGAAGTAACAAACAAGACGGAAGGTATTATTATCAAATCCCTGATTCCAGAGTACTGCTCTGTGTTATACAAGCAACCAAAACTAGGATTTATCTATAATATACCTATTCTTGTCAGATACAAACAAAAAATGGTCCCATTATTAACCCATTTGTGCCCAAAGACTATATTCAGTATGATAAGAAAAAATGCCACAACATTTGTTCTGTCTTGAAATTTGGTATGAACATACTTTGGACAAGTATATAACTGTGGAGAACGGAACCTGCCAAAATCCAAACTAAATAAATAAATGACTCGATAAGTAAGTATAAAGAAAAGAATACAGAAATAAATACTTTTGGGGAAAATAAATAAGGGGTATGAAATGCAAAGTTAAAATCGTGCAGAAATAAATAAATACATGAATAAATACATGTTTAAAAATATATTTATATAAATAAATAAATGAATGCAAAAATAAATAAATAAATAAAAAAATAATAAAAAAAAATAAATGAATAAATAAAAGAGAAACTTAAACAGAAGAGTAAATAAATAAGGGAATTAGTGCAAAGATAAATAAATAAAGCAAATTAAAACAGAAATATCAATTTATGGCACATTTTATCAATTAATTCTTGTCTACATTTAATTTGTAATGTTAGTTTTGCTACATTTAATGACATATTTATTTATTTATTGAGTCATTTATTTATTGACTGATTTATTTTGGATTTTGGCAGGTTCCGTCCCCCATATATAACAGTACAATTTCGAACTTTTTAGATCACATGAAAAATCACACTTTTATTAATAGTCAAAGTCAGGATTTTTGAAAAATGAGGAAAAACGCTAACATTGTGTTTATTAAATGGTTTCCATATGAAATATTTTTCTACACTGCATACATGTGCATATCTTTGATATTCAAATTGTTATGAGTTCATAGATACCAAATACTTGATTGTGCTCCTTGTAGTTTCTGAGATACAGACATTTTCTTATCATACTATATCTAGTATTTGGGCACATGGAACTACTGTTTTTGCCTAAATATATAGTCTATTGCAAAAGCAGTAGCCCCACGTGCCAAAAAACTAAATATAGAATGGAAAGAAAAACTCAACAGATTGACCAATTTTGAAAATGTCTTCACATTTGTGCTTTTGGCAGGCCCAGAGAACACTTCCACCAAAGAAATTAAAAAAGTTCAGTTGCGGCCACAAATGGGTTAAATATATTTCCCGATCCTCACATATTCCATCAGGTGTAGGTGCGACCAACTCACCTTTTCATCTGTCTCTCTTTGTGGGGCCCGGGATCTGGCACAACCCTTGGTGTTGTGATTAGCTTAATTAGCCATAACTCACAAACACCCATTTATACTGGCTGACAGATGACACAGTCATTTAGCTGAATGAATGGCCTGCCTGCTGGCAGCCGTTGAGGGCGCGTCCGCTGGCTGATGGCCTGCGCGAGGCAGTTGAGTCGAGGCTTGTTATCTGTGGTTCATCCTGGAAAGCAAAATGGTCAGACCATTGAGAGCGAAGACGCGAGTTTGACTGAAGGGAAGAAGGGGAGTGAGGGACGCGTGATACAGGCAACAGATTTAAATGTCGTGTGACCATTATAAAAACCCCCATTTTTTTTTTTTTTTGATGCATTCTTCAAATAAATATTCCATCCAAGAGAAGATTAGATGAAAAGGTGAATTCCCGATAGCAGCGGCAGCAGATGCCGATGTGCGCTGTACATGTGTGGTGCGGCTGGAGGGAGCCTTGTAATGGAGTACATTAGCTAACATTTTAGAGTCTGAGTCTCTTTCATCAGCCCTTGAATGAAGAACATTGCTCATTCCCCAAATACTGCAATGATTCATCTTTGCCATGAGCTAGAATGGGCTTTGTCTCAGTAATTAATTTAGCTCTCGGGACAGCAGTTGGAATGAGTCGTGTCTTCAAGGCCTAATTAAAAGAAAATTGTCAAACATATTCTAGGTCACACGGCTCAGAATCTCCAACCATTTAGGAGGGATTTTTAGGCACCGCCACCTCCTCCTTTGTGGGCCATTTTGCTTGCTGATAGAGTGGGTGACAGAGCGAAAAACAAATGTTTTTTTATTTGCTTTGTTGATTTCTTCAGGCACCACTTGAAAATTGAGACACTTGATGTTTTGTTTATCACCGGCTGCTTGAGTCAATAACTCAGTCTACTTATGGCTTTGTGTTCTGCGCGTCTTTTGTCTCTGTTTGAGGAGGGCTTATTTGAAAGACATTCCATGATTCCTTTTTTGTGGAAATAGCCACACAATTAACTTCCTATCCAACGAGAATGTAACCGTGCATGAATACCTTGGGGTTAGGATCACTTTCTCTAAAATAACTGTGGCTGGAATGAATCGCACATATTGGCAGCACATTCATCATAACAGATCAGCTGGAGTACTCGTTTTATTGAACCAGTCAGGCCGACAGACTGACAGACAGGAAGTGTCTATCTTATCTGTCCTCATAATGAGAATCAATGACTTTAGTTACAGGCACAGAATGGCTCTCACAGTACACACACACACACACACACACACACACACACACACACACACACACACACACACACACACACACACACACACACACACACACACACACACACACACACACACATACACACACAGGTTCTGAACAATTAAGCGCGAGCTGTCGGGCTTAGTGCCTGGGTCCATTGTAAGCGCTCTAAACCTGTTAGACTGTGACAGACCATTAAAAGGCTGCCAAGGCTTCCTTAATTTGCTTCAACAGTGCACACTGAGGCAGAGTGACTGAGTGCCGTGAGTGTGTCTCTGTGGTACGACGAATGTGCATTTACTTCTTATGACAGTCCTTAGCTCACGCACACCCTCCCCTCTCACCCCTCTCCTCCTCCTCCGACCGTCCCCGCCTCCTCCACAGCAACATTTACACACACACTCTCACACACACACACACACACACATAGTTAGACAGTATCAACACCAACAAGTCGCTGCAATATATCCGCCTCCATTTCTATTTTGGAATTACCGTATAATGGCAAATCTCTGTTTATTTAGGCAAATGCATCAAACCATTAAAACTCCTGCCAACGCAAATATATTTTCTGAGTTATTATCTGTAAATTGTTTGGAGCGTAAAGTGAACAACAGTCATTTTGTTTGCATTGTAAGGCACTGCTACAGTAAATTGAAGCGAGTATCCCCAATGCATCAGTTTAATGTAGTTAAAGGAACAGGGTGTAACATTTAGGGGGATCTATTGGCTGAAATAGAATATAATAGTCCACCTGGAAATAAGAATATTTGTGTTTAATAATTGTTAATTGGAGTAATTAATTATAACAATAATACCAAAAAGGAGATAGTGTTGTAGGGAAAAGTAAAAAATAGCAATAATAATGAAAGAAGATAAAAACAACACTTAAACCTGCAGTAGGTGTAATTGTTTTGGCAATATTTTTGCTCCGGCTGGTGGTCAACATGGCTGCAGGGTCTCAAACTTTCTCATTTTACAGTTAAACGGTACACTACAAGATGTTTCTGAAAACATTTGAGGAGAGAAATAGTCATTACTGTAACAGAATATTGATTCATATTTGATCAGCGCTGCCTAGTTTGACCGTTTGATCGGAGTTCGCGAGTGATTGACAGCTGCTCAGAGACGGCAAGGCTCCAGCTCGGCTCTGATTGGTTGTTTTCTTCCGGTCTGTGAAATCTTTCAGATGCCGTTCGGAGCAACGGAGGACACAGAGGCACATTATTTCTTTCAGATTACCTGTCTCATGGACTACTGTCAGGATATAGTGACCGTTTTATATAAATAACATTTTTTAATCATATTTGCTCTAACCTGCCTACTCCAGCTTTAATTATAACAATAATACAGATGAGGAGATAGTGTAGCAGGGAAAAGTAATAATGGCAACGATAATGAAAGTAGGTAAAAACATCACTTAAAAGAGGGAGGAATTAAATTGAGTAATCAAGGAGAAAAAGCATACAAGAATCACAAAAACAAGAATCACAAAAACAAAGAAGATCACACTTTTCTAACAGGCGTAATTTCCAACACTTGCAGTGTTTTATTCAAATAAATGACTAGTTTCCACAGAAACAGGTCCTGGTTGTAAAAAAGAAAACCGAGTACTGTTGAATAGTATTGCAGCTGCCTGGATTCTAACCAAATGAACATGGTCATCATGACAAAGCACTTTGTTTACCAGTGCAACAATCTGGTTCATAGGGGAAACAGTGTGTGTGTGTTTGACACTTCTGAATGAATGCTTCTTGGGCGGATGTTTCACCTAGCAGGCATTTCCTGTCGTGACCAGAGCTTGGCGTTCTCCACCATTAGGAATTAAAGGCCCGGGCCACAGGATCCTGAGAGCCAGACCACAGGAATATCCAGAATCTCACAGAGCCTCCAAGCCTCCGCATGTTTCATTTCCTATTTCACAAGAGCGGGCGGTCCATGCAAATTCCTGGCTGCGGTATGCCACCAGTCTTCATTCAAGCAGCGGTTCGTGGTTGATATTAGATGTTGGACACAATGGGAGATGTTAGGGGGCGGATTAGGAAGGGTGCTGGCAGATCTCGCAGCGATTTAAAGGGGTGTCGTCTCTCGTTCAGATAATGCGGACTGTCGTATTTTCCACGTCATCGCCGGCTTAGAGCTGTTTCTTGGCCGCGCTTAACGGCAAATTCGGAGTGTCTTATCTGTGAAATCGCTCTTCAGAAAAATCAGTTTGCACCTGTTACTTTCTGTTCAGGTGATTAGTCAATGACAGGGCACGGCAGAGGAACATAAATCACACATCCTGAGCAGTAGATGTGACCTTAATTCATAATGTTTCACTCCGATCATGCCCTGGTTTTCAGCTACATGTACAGACACGCACACACGCACTGATATACGTGCACAGATGGGTTTTCATATATGGCTGCCTGGGGCTGCAGTATTGGCTTTAAAAACACCCGTAACATCTGTAAAGCATTATGGCTGATTATACTGGCCCTTCAGCGCAATCATGCAATACGGGCATGAGCGATGGCTGAACATGAACCGTATGGGAAAGAAAGAGATGATGAGGCCTCTGCTATACTGATGAAGGCCCATACACGGGAACACACCCTAACACATTAATTTAGCAAAATCACTTTGTATTATTTATAACACAACTACTTGGATCTTTCATTCAGGGTCCATTTGGTACTTTGATTGTTACTTTTCATTCTCACAAGCCGGATGAATCTTGTGAGTGGATCACACCGCTTGACTTATCTTACTTAAAAAGGCTGTGATTTGAACAATAATTTGAACATTAGTTTGAATCAAAGAGCAAATGCTTCTTTCCAGGCTTACTAAGTTGCGGCACAGGCAGTAATTCACTGTTAAAGGAGAGGTACAATTCTTTTAAAAGATGCTAACCACCATTAGTCCACTTAGCTTTCAATGCACTCTGGAGACTCGAGTGTTTGTAGCCATTACATTTTCTTTGTTTGACAACAAAAGCTACTTGTACCTTATGCTTCTGTTCTTTGGAAGTAGGCAGGGTGTTTCCTGACTCAAAATGAGGCGACGGTGGTACCACAACTGTGACGTACGTACATAGCCTTATTTAATTGATTATCTTATAGTTAAGGCTGTCAATCGATTAAAACATTTAATTATGATTAATCGCATGATTGTCCATAGTTAATCATGATTAATCGCAAATTAATCGCACATTTTGTATCTGTTCAAAATGCAACTACAAGGGTTTGTCAAGTATTTTGTTTTGTTGTTTTATTTCATGGGAGTGTGCAAAAATAATTACTTTATGCATATGTGTGTATATAAATATATATATATATATATATATATATATATATATATTTATTGGAAATCAATTAACAACACAGAAAAATGACAAATATTGTCGAGAAACCCTCACAGGTACTGCATTTAACATAGAAAATATGCTCAAATCATAACATGGCAAACTCAAGCCCAACAGGCAACAACAGCTGTCAGTGTGTCAGTGTGCTGACTTGACTATGACTTGCCCCAAACTGCATGTGATTATCATAAATCGGGCATGTCTGTAAAGGGAAGACTCGTGGGTACCCATAGAACCCATTTTCATTCACATATCTTGAGGTCAGAGGTCAAGGGACCCCTTTGAAAATGGCTATGCAAGTTTTTCCTCGCCAAAATTTAGCGCAATTTTGGAGCGTTATTTAACCTCATTCGCTACAAGCTAGTAGAAAAGAAATAAGTGGCGTTAATGCGTTATTATCTTGTTAACTTTGACAGCCCTACTTAAAGTGTCACAAACTGGCTCACGGAATGTGACAAGGAGGGAGTCCACGGAAGGTTATACCTAAAACAAACGTAGTTTATTAAAACTAAGGGGTTAACACAGAATCACACAATGGAGTGGGTAGATCAGCAATATCAGCAATGAAAGCAGTGCATGCATGTGTGTCATGTGTGCTGTGGAGGTGTCGAAGTTGCAAAAGCAAAAGAAAAGATGGTGCACAGTGGATGCCAGCTGTAGAAAGAGGGAGACAGAGGTCGGATCCCACGTCTCTTATTTTGATATTTCCTCGATCCTTGATCCTCGCTTGAACCAGAAGTAGTTCTGGTCCGCCATCTTGAAGGCCGCCTAATGGGCTACCTCTGGGTCTGAGAAATGTGAAGCCTGCATTGCATTCTTTCTAATATCCAGCAGGTGGCGACTCCTCTGGTTGCAAAAAGAAGTCGGATTGTATAGAAGTCTGATGAGAAAATGAGCCTACTTCTCACTTGATTTATTACCTCAGTAAACATTGTAAACATGAGTTTATGGTTTCAATCGCTAGTTTCAAGCTTTCTTCAATACAGCATGATGTTCATTTAGTAAATTATGGTCCCATTTAGAGTTAAATAGACCATAAAGCAGGGTATGCTTTAGGGCGTGGCTACCTTGTGATTGACAGGTCGCTACCACAGCGTTGTCCGGTCTGGGAGTTGTCCGTACACAACTTTAACCCTTTTATAGTGTGTTTTCAGTTCATGAAAGTTAATTGTAACATTTTGGTCGCCTAAGAATGTCTCATTCAGCGTTCGGTTGTACTTAGCTCCACCCTCTAGTGTCACTTCTGTTTGCAAAAAAAACGACAGCCAAATACCAAGATGGCGACGGCCAAAATGCCGAACTCAAGGCTTCAAAACTGCAGTCCACAAACCAATGGGTGACGTCACAGTGACTACGTCCACTTCTTATATACAGTCGACCAGGCCGCCTCAAATCACTTATTTCTGCTCTGAGGAGGTATGAGCGAGGACACACCAGCAGCCTTCACGGAAGTCTTTTACCAGCCCTCTTATTGGATGTCGGTTTCATAACAGAGCACAGACAGATAACAGATTATTATTTGTTTTCTGATTCACCATCTGGTTAAAAATCTGTGTTTATTGTAGGTCTGAACAACAAAAGGACCACAAACACCTTTATTCATTTATCAGACAGATTGTTTTCTTCTTGATCCATTATTTCCCCCATTATCGTTTATTATGGATACAATTAAAGTCAGCAATAAACACTCATTACATCATTTATCATCATTTCCATTCAGTCAGGTGAGCGTCGGGTTTGATATCAGTGACATAATTTCAATTTTCCCAGAAACATTTAGGCTAATAATTAATTTCCAGTGGACAAAATACACTATAATCATATCCTGGGTTATTAAATAAGTAACTCATAATCAGAATGTCAATAAATACAGACACAAATAATGAATAAATAATATAAAGGCATTCTGCCAGTAGAAATGGTTCCTGTGCTTCTCAACAGGACACAGTAGCAACTTGCATACACCAACACAACAAATGTCAGTTAACCACTTCCTCCCTGCTATCACTTTAGCAAAAGGATCCAGCAAAACGTTTTTCTGTTGCGTAATGAGCATTGCAGAATCACCATAAAACTTTAGTCTGGTCTCTGAAACAATACACCACTTTTTTTGCCTATGTGTATGAATTAAAAAAGGAAGAATGGCTGAATCCATGGTTCTGTTACTGTGTCAGGTTTTGCCGCTGAGCTAAGCTGCGGGGGTATTTTTTGATTTATTTAACAGCAGCGTTGTTTTTGAAAGTTCCACTGTGTGTTGTTTTGGCAGCAAAAACGCAGCGCTTGAACAAGTCCTATTGTTGGAGGAAAAGAGCTTGATGGTTCACTTCTCTGTCGGCTCTGTCAGGCCACATACAGAGACGCGTAAAGCGAAGGCACACGTTATTGCACACTTTGTTACTTGCTATAAAATAGTGCAGTTTATTAGACCATAAAGAATCTGGGCCGCAGTATTGATAAGTGTGAAAATATGTCAGCTGTTCCTTCACCAGTGTGTTTTTGATATTGTTACATCCTTTTGTATCACTCTTCCTCTAACTGTATCACACTCCCCTCTAACAGTAAACAATTATTTGTTGTGTGAAAGACAAAACTGCGTATAACACTCTCCCTCCGCTCGTCCTCTCCCAGCAGTCAGCGTTGGTTTTGTGAAAGGTGGAAGGTTTGCTGGAGCCGCTTTGCTCCATTTACTTGGTGCACTTTGATGACTTCAGTACTACTAATTATACAGGCGCCGCCGAGGAGGCAATCTCAAAGTGCATCACCCTGAAAGTCTTACACACTGATATCTAAATGTTCCCCAGTGGAGTTGCACCATAATGTGAATGTTCTTAATCATCTACTATATGCTTTCTAGTACCTCAGCGCCATCTGGCAGTATTACGCCATACAAATCCCAAGATAATGTTCCACAGGATGCACTGCTTGTCAGAGATATGCCACCCACTTTGAGTTGCACTATAATATGCAGTATGTAAAGCACGCCAAGCATGCTTAAAGTTACTCAGCTTATGGAGACTTATACAGCATACATTACTGTGCCCACTAATTGTCCTTAATAATGCATTTGTTCCACCATTTAAAGTTAAGTGTAATACTTTAGGCTCCTAATTTCTCGTCTGCCAATTGGAGAATCATTGTTTCATCAATGAAATATTAAGGCATAAAGACAAGTTTGTTTTAGTATGAATTGATAGTTGAGTGGTGTCTCAGCCTATCAGAGTCAGCTGAGGCGGTTGCTACTAGCCTGTCGCTCATCAAATTTAGCCAGGCTTCCCGCCCTTTGTCCAAATTTGGCTTCTCAAGGGATCGGCAACTCCCAGGACGGTAAACTAAATTCCAAAACATCACTGCAGAAACCAATGGGTGATATTACACAGCGTCACTCAACGTGTCCTCATACAATCTTACGAAGAGTTATACCGCATTTTTCTGCATTTTTCTACGAATGTCCAGCTACACGTGTCAATTTCCGCTCATTCAATGCATACAGTCTTTTCAAATAAACTTCCGTCTTCACAGGAAACAACTTAGTTAGGTTCAGCAACAAAACTACTTGGTTAGGTTTAGGAAAAGATTGTGGTTTGGGTAAAAATTAGTACGCTTAAAATACTTGGTTAGGTTTAGGAAAAGATTGTGGTTTGGGTTACTAACTACGAAAGTGGCGTAGCTTAAGAACGGAAGTTACGTGACAAATGAGTCAGTGTTGACTTCTGGTTTCACACGGAATACAAACACCTATGTCCTCAGCAAAAGTTTGGGGTTTTTTGACCCACCCATCCACCCCGACCTCCTCCCTATGCAGCATTTGTCGCTCTTTATACTTCCTGGTCCATGATTACGTGGATTACTTACGAATTGATTTTGTGGGATAAATACGAATTACAGTGCTTCACTTTTCGTAGATATAGCTACGGTGTATGGGTACAGCCTGCATTACTTAAACCTGCAATAACATTTTTTGGCCACTAGGGGGCAGCGGAAACAAGCTGTAAATGCAACACTGACATATTATCACCTTTCAAGGTGATATTGAGAATCTCTTTGCAAACATTTGCCCATTTATACATCCAGCAGATATGGAGGAACATTTTAATTTATTTGTCATTTTTCTGGCCACCTAATCAATGCAAGTCCATAATTCATACTCCGCTTGGCTCTGTTTTTGTTCTCCTCCAACTCCTGAAGGAAATATCAGGCTCTTTAGCTTCTAAATGCTCCACTTTGTTCAATAGCTAGTCGCTAACTGTGTCTGTCTGCCCTTTGGTGCTACAGTACGAGAGCAGTGAGAGTGAACCAACGCAGTAACATCGTGGGCCGGAAAACGAAAACGACATGAAAGACGCTGTAAAGCTCTGTAGAACTGAAAGGAACTGAAGTGTCGGGTGATAGTTCATCACTACGAGCAACCTCTTTCACATACAAGTAATAGTGTGAGCTGTTGTTGGTTTAACAATATTGATTATTGCCGCATTAAAGGTTAATTATTATTAGGAAGAAACAGTTGCAGCAATTGAATGTGTGAACTGTAATTCAGCAGAAGCATATCCCAGTGGGTGGCAAGCCTGGTGGTTGCCTGTGTGTGGGCAAGGTCGGCGGCCTTCACCTTTTCACCGCTTAAACCTCAGAGTGGCAATTACGAACAGAGCAAATCCTCGCCGCTCGCTATTCTTCGCCTCTGTGTGTTTTCTGTTATGTCAAAATAAATGCATGAGCAAAATGTCTTGTCTATTAATTCAGTGTTATTTTGTCCTGAAGCTTGTCTCTCTGGCTTCTCTGTTTTCTTTGTCTCCTGGGCTTCATGCTTTGCATGCAGAGGATGAGACACCGGGGGAGGTTAAGAGAGGAGCTGGAATGGAGTTCTGCTCCATTTACCGCCCTGAAATATTCCTCTTAGAACGACACACTCTGTTTTCTCTCTCTCCTTTTACTCTCCGCACTGTTTCTCACTCTGCCCGTCCCCTCCCTCTCACTTCTCATCTCGGTGTGACATGTGGTCATTTCACTTCATTCCAGGATGGCTTAGCAGTGCTTTAAAACATTGCTGCTGTCCTCCCATCCCATCCTGCTCAATTGCAGGCAGCATCGAGCTTCATATAGGCCCGTACAGATCTGTTCCTGGTAGCTATAACTCTTTTCCCCAATCTCCAATCTCTATCTGCTGTGGGCAAAATCCTCAGCACCTTTCTCTATTACTTCACACTTCTACCTGTGTGCCTCTCGCCGTGCTTACCACACACACTGTAAAGTATACAAGCATCTTCTTCATGTATGGTTTATAGGAGTGGGAAAAAAAATCGATTCACCGATGTATCACAATTTTTTTTTTTTTTTTACGATTTTGAAATAAATTTTTTAATGCCAGAATCGATAAATTTGCTTCATTTGAGTCTATGCGGAGGTAGAAGGAAGTTACCGCTTTTATTGTTGTAGTTAGAGTAACGTGACGTCATATCCGCTCCGTATCCGTCAACCAAAACAGACCGCAGTTGGCCGCAGCGAGCCGAAATGAGGAAGTAGAAAACGGCGGAGGATCCACGCGAATACGTTCTGCACCCTCACACATTAAATCCAAAGTGGTAAACACTACACATACAGTAAAGTATGGAAACACTTTGGGTTTCAAACATTGCCAGGAAAAGCAGAGCTAGACATCATGGCTAAAGCTGCATGCTAACTCTGTCATGGACAGGAAACGTTATCGTACTGCGGTAGCGTGCGGTCAAGCCGGCCGCCACTCTCATATCCGTGGTCAAATCGGCCGACGCTACAACTGTAGAGCACCCATATACTGACATTTATGTTAAATGCATTCAAACGGCCCCGATGGAGCTGACCATGGATGTATAAAGAGTACGGAGCTAGAGACGGACTTGGTGAAGTTAGCGGAAGCATACAGTACATGTGTGACTACGTCCGGTTTTCAAAATAAGGTGTTGAAGATGGGGTCTGCGATTTATCCAGTATACACTTTTTGTTATATTGGTTGAAATGGTCTTTACACCCCGACAGCAATCCGTTTCTTATGAGCACTGAAAAATGACCGGAAAAGATCCGTCATCTGTAGCTGCTGTAATCCTGTAAAAACGTCTACCAGTCAGTAAAAATGGTCCCGGTTGTAAGGAACCAATCAGATGCCTCCCTGCCTCCCTGCTCGTACTCTAGCCTCAGCGTGCACCAGCGTGAACTCAAAGCGCGTCTCCGCCGCACGTTCACTGGAGAGTGGAAGAGAAAACTCAGCTCTTAAAACACCGGACAACGAGAACGAACTCGTACCACTATTACCATATTATCGAAAAATACAACTTTGATTTAGTTGTTTATGTTCTGTTAGTTTACTTTATAAGATACTGCAGATTTAAACTATTTATTCTAACAGCTCAAAGTGAAATCAGACAAACAGGATTATCAACGAGGGGAGACGGCGGATAGAAAACATTGCCGAACAAAATTTACGTTACTCAAACTGCTTTTTCAGTCACAGAAACAAACGAGTGGACTGATCTCCCTCCAGATATTAGAGTAATGTTAAAAAGGGTCATGTTGTCTCAGCAGGTATCTCTCTTTCCCTCGCCACTCTGCTGCTCTGTGGCCGGCTCTCCAGCGAGCTGCTACCCCGCCCCCCCCTCCCTCCGTCAACAAGGAAATAAAGCCCCTCGTCTACGAGACCGGTCTCTTTAGAGCGCTCCAGCTCATAGCGGGGTCTGTGTGAGTGAATGCCCGGGTGGAGAGGTGGCGATCCCGGCAGGAGCTAGCTGGCTATGCCGGCAGTTTGTGGAGCTTCTAAACTCCGACAACAGTGGAGAAAATGTTTGATTCGCCATCTAACATCGTAAAACTGTCAATATTCTAAATCTACACCGTTGATTTCTCGCCTCAACATTTTTCAGAAGTGAATTTAGTGATGAAATAGCTACGAAAAATGTGAAGTAGTTACGATGCGGCGGTGCTCGTGCATGTGTGTGGGGGGCGTTGCCTTATAAGGAGTTTCGAGGGGAGGGGGGGGTTTAGACGGAGCTCCTGAGGCGATGCGACTTTCAAATTATGCTAGTTTTCCAAGATCGCAGACCCCAGCTTTAACAAAGGGAACTGTATATACAAAATACATATACGGAAATAAGATTGATTGGATTATATTCACCAGAAGTATAAAACATTACATGTCCCTTATAAATTGAAAATAAAATACCACTCATTAGTGAAGGAAATGTCTTTATTCTTTGATATTTGGGTTGCTGGAAAAAAAATAATAATTTCTGACAATGACTGATAAATTTGACTTCAGGACATCTCTGACTACATACATGCTGAAAATCAAACATCTTTCCAAAATAAAAGTCCCTAGAAGCGTATGATTTAACTTTTTCTCATGGTTTCGCAATAAATCGTAATATCAAATCGCAATACTTGTAAAATCACAATACATAGCGAATCGGCACCCAAGTATTGTGATAGTATTGAATCGGGAGATACAGTAGGTGTATCGTCCCAGCCCTAATGGTTAATGTGTATTTTTTTGTATAAAACTGTCAAACACTCTTTATTTTCTATGCATAAGCATTCTCAAAAAAAGTAGCACACTGACAAGAATGAATGACTTTGCGCTTAGATCTATTTAGGGCATTAACACAATAAATAAAACAAAACACACATGATACACTCTTTGAGTGCTGTGATGAAGCTTTGATAGGCCTCTTTCCATTTCTCTGCAATGTGAGTCATTTTTCCCTTTTTCCTGTGGGGTCTGCTGCCTTTCTTCATATCTAAACAATGTGGATTTTGAATATTTTGGCTTCACAGATCCACATGGAAAATATCTATTGTTTAAACTCGCACTCTCTCTGCCATGTGCAGCACTTAATTCCTTATTATGCAGAGATTTTCTTGGCATCATCTCGTCCTCATCTGAAGGGATGTAGCTGCTGTGCCGTCCCTGGCGGCGGGATTGGAGCTGGTTCACGGAAGGACGTGGCCGCCGGCTCTCAGTCGCAGTTATGTTATGGTTAGCGTTGGAGCCACACAGGAAGTCTGATCTCTGAGCGCCGCTGAAGTGTTTTCACCTTTTGCTGTCAGAATAACCTTGACCCTCCTGCGATCTCTTGAGTTTCCGCTGAGATGTTTTGCTTCACTTTTTTCACACAGAGAAAAACAGACACACAGAACTGCCACAGCTGTAGACCACCTGACTTTAAATGTAGTATCACAGACACTAAAGAACAAGCTAAATGCACACTCTCACACTGACACACACACACACACACACACACACACACACACACATAAAGTAATCCACCCTGGCTGCGGGCCTCTTTTCCCAGTACGAAATCAACTCTGATCTTTCTCTGAATCTCGTTAATCAGGAAATGAGTCGGTCGGCGTGACTTGTGTATACATTACACATTTGGAATCGAGATCTAGTAAGCGTACGCAATTTACTCTTTTAGGTCTATTGCCTGTCCCTCGTTGGGTGTAGTAAGAGTTGCTGTGAGTCATCTTTACTCATGCACGCCTGGTCTCATATTTCCTCCCCATTAGGCCTGCATCGCTCTCCTCTGTGTTGTGATAGAAGCTAATGACTCACTGGAAATCTGCCTGGTGTTTATCAAATGTCTCGGCGCAGGGCCGGTGGTCTGGAATCAGCCGCCCTTTTTACAATATAGCGTAGTGGTATTAGATAAACAGCCGAGACCAGGTGACGCGACCGTCGTATATAAAGAAATAAAAATAAAGAGAAGCTCTCTGCAATCATATCTCGACTGTATTGCTCTGCTCTTTCGCTTTTGTGGAAAATTATACTCTCGGAGGGGGAATGTGTTGAATTACCTCAGGCTGTCATCCGTAAGTGCACTGATAAGAGTGTATTAAGAAACTGCATGTGTCAGACATGTGGTGAACTTACACACATAATGTTAACATATCTCCTCTGAGTTTAGGAACGGGGCGGGAGGAGGATGTTTTAGAAAGTACATCACTCACTGTGTTTACGTCTGGATAAGCCCGACTATTTACAAGCACAAAAATAAACCGTTATTTTCAGCTTCCTGATTGGAGACTGACACCATTGCTGCGTTCCAAATTGCATACTTAGTATGCACTGCGGCCGCCCTTACAAAGTACGCACTTTTGCATGCAGTATTCATACAATTGGGACATAATGCTTCGTCATAACACTGCGCCTTGAACTTTGACCCTCTTGCTCATATATCCGCCGCAGTCCGTCGATGAGCTGTCATCAAGCTGTCATCGGCCTGTGTCGATGTGACTTATCTTCCTCTGCGCAGAGGATTCTGGGTCAGAATAGCCAGAGAAGCACCCTGGCTTGCAGACTGCAAACAAAGTGATATTTTTGGCATACTGCATTTTGCATTTGACTAGAGGTGGGGGGAAAATAATCGATTCAGCTTAATATCACGTAATTTTGTGTAGCAATATTGTATCGATACACGGACGTCAAGTATCGAACTTTTATTATATTAACTAACCTCTTAAAGTGGCAGTAGGCAACAATTCTTTGGCATAATTTGGCAAAAATTCCATAATAACCTTTCAGCATATTGTAATTCAAGTGGTCTGAGAGAAAACGAGACTTCTGCTCCTAATCATGGCTCTCTTTTCAGGTTTTAGAAAATCTAGCCCGTGACGGGAGACTTTGAACAATCACAGGTCATTTCAGAGAGAGAGAGCGTTCCTATTGGCTGTGCTCCGGTCATGTGAGCAGAACTTGGCTTCCTTCAACAGATTTTACAATGGCGGCCGCGTCACAAACTTTCTCATTTTACAGCTAAACAGTACACTACAAGATGATTCTGAAAACATTTGAGGCGAGAAATAATCATTACAGTAACAGAATATTGATTGATATTTGATCAGCGCTGCCTAGTTTGACCGTTTGGTCGGAGCTCGCGAGTGATTGACAGCCGGCTCTCATAGACGGCAGCTGAACAGTGGACCTTGTTTTCCTCCGGTAAGTGAAATCCTTCAGATGCCGTTAGGAGCACCGGAGGACACAGTAGGACACAGAGGAACTTGATTTTTTTCAGGTTACCTGTTTCATGTACTACTGTCACGAAATAGCGGCCGTTTTCTAAAAATAACTTAAGGAATCAATTGGTACCAACCATGTCATGTTAGCTTGTCGGGAAGAACGCTAAATAACGCCCCAAATTTATGCTAAATTTTGGCGAGGAAAAACTGGCATGACCATTTTTAAAGGGGATCTTTGACCTCAAGATGTGTGAGTGAAAACTCTGAGATGAACAGAGTGAAAACTGTATCTTATTAGATAAAACAGATGTTTGCAAACTGCATAATTTGCAGTTGAAAAAGGTAATAAACCGCAATACGGGCTAGATTTTCTAAAGCCTGAAAACAGAGCCATGAGGAGGTGCAGAAGTCTAGTTTTCTCTCAGAACACTTGAATTATAATATGCTAAAAGGTTATTATGGATTTTTTTCCCAATGATGCCAAAAATATACTGCCTACTGCCACTTTAAATATTGTGATAATATCGTATTGTGGGAACTCTGGTGATTCCCACCCCTAATTGGGACATACTAAACCTTTTTTTTCTGGCATACTAAATACTATGGCAGTATGGGTATTGGAAAGCACCATGTGGTTTAAATTCTTTTTTTTTTTTTGCACATGTAATTTGTCTTTGTAACTATGAAAATCAATTGTCATCTAATTGGCTTGCTGATTTCAGATGTTGTTCATCACATAATCAAATAAGTTCTGGCACTCTGGGAATGACCTGCAAGAAACAGTATGAAGACAAATTGAAACTCATTTGGCTCTCGAACCACTCCAGAGGTTAGCCACCCTCTTTGTCCTTTTGTGGTTTGTGCTTCTTTTCTTTTCAATTGTAGTAAAACTGCCCAAATCTGTGGTTTTCTTGCAGACCGCATACGTTATTAAATTATCTTTCTTTCTTTTTTTTACACTTGATCTCAAATCTGGCATTAATGTCTCTCAGCGTGCCTTCAAATTTCGCTAAATTAGATTTTACTTTAATGAGAAAAAGAACTTTCTCTTTATAGCAGTGCCACAGTTTCACACAAACTTCATCATCTGCACTAAGTGATCTTCTGTGGTACAACGAACGCTGGTATTCAAGCAACATCTGTTTATCAGTCTGTTCCTAATTGGAGCGATCATCAACATTCTGTCGTGTTTTCTCAGATTATTGTAAACTATAATCAGAGGATCTCGGCTGTAATCCACAACACGAGCGCAAGTCGAAGACGCTTTGTCATAGTTGGACTGTTAAGATAGTTCATCTTTCACTTTATCATGAGCAAAATGCCCCGGGGGAATCTGGTTAGTCATGCTACATCAGTGGGTTTGCATAAAACATGAAAGATGATCTTTTGGTGTTTGGGTATCTCCCAGTAGAACCACTGCCAAAGGCAAAAGGGTTTTTCCAAGAATACCAGGCCTTTCTGTTCCTCAATTCCACTTCCCTCCTCTCCGCCTCTGCCTCCATTCTTCCCGCCCTCCTCCTCCTCCTCCTCCTCCTCCTCCTCCTCCTCCTCCTCCTCCTCTCCCACCACTCCTCCTCTGGCGCTGGGCCAGCCTTTCCTCGAATTCCACGCATCTGGTCATTTCTGGGAAACACCCGTGACAGGACTGTCCAGCAATTCACAGAAAACAAAGCCTCTTAGTTTCTGCAGCAGAAGTCAAGAAGTGTCCATCGAGGGGGGGGGGGGGGGTCAGGCAATAGAGCAAAGTAGTCGTGGACTTTCTAGGAATTCCTTTTGGATGGGAACATTCTGTAGTTCTTTCGTCACTGTTATTGTGATTGGAAGACAGCATATCATTCAGCTTTTTTATGTTCTTGCATTGAAACTATGTCTTTGTCTCTCATTCTTTCTCCCCTTTTAATAGAGATTCAAAACATTAGCAGAATAACTGGTGTTGTCAGAGCAGTCGATGAACAAAAGGGCATCTCCATGGATCTGAACATAATTGAAATATCTCACTAAAGAATCACGCTTTTACCGCTGTGCTAATTTGCCAAGTAGGAATTTGACTGATGTGGTTAAACAAAGGCTAAATAGAAAAAAAAATACCCTCACACGAACTGCTCTGACCAGAGGCCACACTGTGATCTATCACGCTGCTGTGGTTTTTCTTTTACTAGACTTTTAGAAGGGGATTTCAACTACTTAACACCTTCAGGGGCATGATACACCCTCAGCTGTCTTGCTCCTTTCTCTATTTTAAAGTCCCGCGAATGACTCACTCACGGCTCTCAATTTAGAAAGCGAATCAACGAGCATCAAAGAAAGACCTCGGAGCAGAGGAGCAGCAGATGGCGTTGGGCTTTGTTTTGTGAAAATGTTTGACAGACCCGGCCTGCAAAGTATTAGCAAAATACTTCTTGGTGTGGGTTTTTAAAATATGTAAAACGGCAGAGAGGCACAGTTTGAGCTTCATCTCGACAAATCAGCCTGTAAATCAGATCCGTTGCGCGCTCACTAGGAAAAACACTGAATGCACTTTGAAATAGTCTGTTCTGGGTGGCAAGTCTCCAGTTTACAAAGTAGGTTGAAACAAATAAAAAATCTGTGTAGAAATAACTTCAAACCTGCTTCTCTGATGTACTGTTCTCAATCCTACGGTATGCCTCAAATCAGTAGATGTTGCATCAGTATTAATAAAACAAGAACACAGAGATACTCACTCTCTTTCCATGAAATATTTGGCTGCACATCAACCTCCCTGTGACGTCAGTCCCCCGCTGATTCAGACCAGAGCGCTTCCATCACCACCCGAGCAAAACACACACACTTCCAGTCTTCAAGGCCCGCTACCAGAGAATGAGACACAGTGCCGACATTTATTTACACACAGCGCGCGTAACGGCTCTCCGGTCACATCACTTGAAATTGCCTCTATAAACTAACCTTTTGCCAACTCATGGTTGGAGGCTGAAAGTTCACGTCAGCCGGCTCTCAGGGTAGTTTCTAGTGTTGTCTGCAGGGCCACAGGTCAAGTTCTTTAGTTTCAAGAGTCAAGTCTCAATTCCCGGCTCTTAATTCTTAATGGTCGGATCAATGAATATTTATGGTTTAGCCGACCAATGTGTGCGTAATGGCACTCTCCTGTGTTTCCATTATGCGTCGACTAATTTGAATTCAGGAAAAGTTAGTCAGGGTGCAGTCATCAATGGTAGCAAATGGTTCATAGTTTCAAAAATATTTTTTATTTGTTTTATCACAAATTTGAGTTTGGGTTAGCTGCAACTAAGGGTTATTTTGATGAAAGGTTAATCTGACGATTATTTACTGTGTTATTTAATAAATCGTCAAAAAAATTACTGAAAATAGTAAGAAATGCCTGCTTTTTTTCTCCTTTTTTTTTTTTTTTTACCAACAAGCCAAAACACAGACATTTAGTTATCAGATAAACAGCCCGGTCACACAAAGCACGTGTGAATGACAAGATAATCAACAAGGCAAAAGCGTGTAATAAGAACGTCCTTTTTAACCATAATTTTTTAACCACATGTAGTCTGTACTTACTGCAATGTAGTGATATAGAATAAAAAGGGAGAAAGACCGCTAATGGCGGGCGAGTGGGGAGGAGGATGTGTCCAACAAATCAGCGTTCTTTCAACCAGGAGACCGGTGTTTGTTTGGAAGTGACGTTAGTGACGTTTGTCACATGTTTTGTAGTGATGTTTGTTACGTGATTTCCGTCCTGATGTTATGTTGTTTCACTACGTATTTTACTTAGTTTATGTACTTATTTTAAGCCCAACCATGACGTTTTTCCTAAACCTAACTAAGTGGTTTTGTTGCCCCCTACTGGTAAGCTATTGCACCTTCATACAAGTGTAATATTCACGCCTCGGCGAAGTAAAATATGACACTGACGCGCTATCCTCTGGTGGACCGACGGGTCTATTACACGCTTTTTCATGATATCAGGTTGCATACAGTATACAACAAGGAAAAGCATTGAATTCTCACACTTTGGAAGAAAAACAATATTTAAAAAATAGGTCAATGTCAATGTTAACGTGATAATAAGGCATTATTCAATCTTTTGGTGGTGGTAGTGGGCTCAGTAAAGCTAGAGTGGAGATACTGGCATCATACAAAACTAGAAATAGTAGTAGTAGTAAGGAATAGATTGGTACCAACCATGTCATACTAGCTTGTCGGGAAGGAGGTTAAATAACGCTCCAAACTTGTGCTAAATTTTGGCGAGGAAAAACTGTCATGACCATTTTCAAAGGGGTCCCTTAACTTCTGACGTCAAGATATGTGAATGAAAATGGGTTCTATGGGTACCCACGAGTCTCCTCTTTACAGACATGCCCACTTTATGATAATCACATGCAGTTTGGGGCAAGTCATAGTTAAGTCAGCACACTGACACACTGACAGCTGTTGTTGCCTGTTGGGTTTGAGTTTGCCATGTTATGATTTGAGCATATTTTTTATGCTAAATGCAGTACCTGTGAGGGTTTCTGGACAATATTTGTCATTGTTTTGTGTTGTTAATTGTTTTCCAATAATAAATATATACATACATTTACATAAAACAAGTATATTTACCCACTACCATGTTGATAAGAGTATTAAATACTTGACAAATCTCCCTTTAAGGTACATTTCGAATGGATAAAAAATGTGATTCATTTGCGTTTAATCTCGATTAACTATGACCAATCATGCGATTAATCGCGATTAAATATTTTAATTGATTGACAGCCTTAACCAAAACACAAAGACATTTAGTTATTATCTATGACAAGGAAAAGCACTAAATTCTCACACTTTAGTTTAGTTAGTTAATTAGAAAATCTGGGTGATAATCACACTTTAAACACAGCGCAGTGCGAACACACTGATTATTGTATTACTTTGATGGACTCATTTGCCTTTTTTGCCCCATTTGTCCTCACTTTCTATTGGTAGAGGCATCATTTGCAACAGGAAACATGACTTTTGGTGGACACACGTGGACAGAATCTGGGTGAAAATCGCTTTAAACTGACCTATTACTCCGTTCTACTCCTTTAATCTCAGTATTTTTAGGTGAAAACAGAAAATGATGAGCTTTATCTAAGAAATACAGAGATGACTTTACGCGGTCGTCCAGTGGACACGCGGCGTTATAAAGACATATGAACCTTTTCTGCCTCTGTGCCTCCTTCAGGTTCTGTCTCCCAATGTGTCTTATCTTCTTTTCTTTTTTTTTTCTCGGTATCTCTCTTTCCATTACTCTCTCCATTGGCCTTTGTCCGTCTCAATGTCTTTGTTCTCTACTTTCTGCCTTTCCCCAGATGCTGACCGTTTATGTGTCTAGTTGATCCAGAGGCTGTTAATCTGGTAATCCGCAATCGATATCAGCCTCATCTCTTTCCTACAGATAAAAGTGGGCTATATCTGATAATTATATTTCCCTCTCTATATCTGTAGAAGGCTGGCCTTTCCCTCCGAGCTTTGTTTTGGTCCCTGGGATTCTTCTTCTGGTATTGATTGGGTCTGTCTACATGCACTGGGCCCTTCTAGACACATAGCTCTCATAAAAATATGTGGCATTTGCACTACTTTGTGAGTCCAGATTGTGAAACCTACGGAGCCCCTGAGGGGACGTGGGGAGAAAAAAAATAGATTGGTGAAAAAAAAAAATATCTTTGTGTTCTCTCGCAAAACTTTTTCATTTAGGGTCCCTGTGACAGCTAGTAGTAGCTTGGTAAATAGCAATATGGGACACTGAATATGATGAATTTGCTGTTTATCAGACCACAAATTAGACAAGAATTAGCTAGCTTGCGCATCCCGCGCTCCCTCTGCCTCGCTCCTTCGCCGCTAGGAGACCAACTACTTGGCCGGGAGGAAAGCGGACGGCAGCTCCGGCAGAAAGAGCTTCCGTTAGCCGCTGTAGCAACTTGAATTCTGCCTGCGCAAACCCAAGTGCTAAGGGTCAGCGCTGGGTCTAACCTGTGTAACAGCAGCAACAGAAAGTTTGCTGATCCGGCGAGGAGTTGGGGCCTTCAGGGATCACCAAACTTTCTGTTGCTGCCATTTCGAGTTTCTACAGCCGCTAAAAGTCCGTTTCCAGCGAAGTAGTCTGCTACCGGCGGGGATTGAGGCGGAGGGACTGCGAGGTGCGCCAGCCAGCTAGCTAATTGTCTTGTCTCATTGGTCTTGTCTTTATATTTGAGGCCAATCTCAAAACAAAATCGTCGAGAGCGCTCAATTTTTGGTTGGTTGTTTCCATGTTACCGAACTGACCCTGAAGAACTTTTTAAAAACTTTTTTTACATTGACCTAGATTAAAAACTTTTGCGATCTTTGCGAGATCTCACAAAAGTACATCTTTTTTTTATTCAACCTTCGATTTTTTTTTTTGTCCCTTCCAGGTCTGCGTAGAAAACAAACTCTCTTGCTTGAAAATAATCTGTATTGCAAAACTTCAAAATGATCATCGATTAATTCTTTCAGTTGATCAATATATTCATCAAATAATCATTGCAGTGCTACATTACTTACAATGTCATACATATTGATGCAACAAAAGTAATTACATCAATATACTAAGAGGTGAAGAAAGTGTGTTTTCTACAGCTGAACTCACTTATCTTGAGTGCTGGACTAGAAATCTGTAATTGGGTTATTATTGTTTGAGAAGGAGACATCAGCCTCATGGGTTTTTGTGTAATGCTCTCAAGTGTAACAGATGAAACACAAAACTAAACTCATCAAAATCAGAGGTCTATTTTCAGATTGCCAAAACATAATTGTTTTCAGTCCAGTCATTTCGTGGTGTAGTTTTTGGCTGCGTTTTGTGCCGCACGACTCCTGTCTGTTGATTAAAATGAAAACCGAGTTGATTTGCTAATTGAGTGTAAAATGAGGCTCCTGAACTTGTGGCCTCAGAGTCACTGGGTTCCCCCCGAAGACTTAAGGTTAGTTCCTATCCATGCAACTGTGTGTGTGTGTGTGTGTGTGTGTGTGTGTGTGTGTGAGAGAGAGAGATGAAAAAGGTGTGACCAAGTGTGACTTTCTCAGCGTAACATTTTTGCATGCAATGGTGTTGTATTGAAGTTTGATGCCCTCGCCTACAGTATCGATTCGTCTATGCATGCAATGGGAGATATTTAACATCCATCCATCCGTTATCTGTAACCGCTTATCCTATTCAGGGTCGCGGGGGGGCTGGAGCGAAGGCGGGGTACACCCTTGACAGGTCGCCAGACTCTACTAAAATTCTTATATTCTGTATTGTTTTGTATTGTATCTACATACTTATTATTTTGTTATTTTCATTCTTTTAAAGTCACCAGAATGCAGGAAAAAAAGTCTGAAATCTGTCTGGGGGAGGACGTCCAGACACCCCCTGCTTTGGTTTTGAAATACTCCCTATTTTTTAAAGTCTCAAGGTTGGCAAATGTGCCTTTAAAATATACTCACATGTTCTAAAAGGTTGAACACTGAATGTGGTTTATCCAACTTTACTGCGATTGGGAGTAAATCATCCCAGTTTGTTAAGAGAAAGTGTTTTGTTTGGGGACACAGTGTGTTCCAGCCAGTAGCTCCCTGTGCAGCCAGTAGGGGGAATCGACTGCTCGCGCTGACGCCATCCCCCCCTTCTCGTCTCCACTCCTCTTTCCCCTGCGTTCTCCCAGGTTGTGGAAACGCTGCAGCCCGCTGGTCTGTGTCTGGATCCCTCTCCCTCGCACAGAGCTGCTAAAGACCCTCCTACCGGCTGGGCTGGAGAAGGAGGAGGCAGTCTGCTCTGCTCACACAGCCTTCGGACGAGCCCCCTTTTACCGCCCTGTCAGTGTGGAGGAGAAGGAGAGAGAGAGAGAGAGGCTGAGTGATAGAGAAAGCGCACGCGAGAGTAAGAGAGAGAGAGAGAGAGAGAGAGAGAGCAACTGTGTGACAGAGGGAAAAGAGAACGAGGCAGGCTGCTTAGAGGAGTGAGAGAGCCAAGGACGAAATAAGGAACACATTTTTACAAGTGCAGGAAGAGGGAGGATCGCAGACGAGGGACTCCTTCTCTACTGGGCACCTGGGACACAGTCACTGTGCTTTTTATTTCTCCCCGCTCGTCTTCTATCTGGAACTGGATTGACTAACCAACCGGTGGATTTTTAATACACGCTTGTGCCACATCGTTTAAGAAGCTAGGATCATTTCTCCGTGTTATCTGCCCTCCCGCTGGCTCGACCGCTACAGACTGAGATTGCCGTCTGTGTCTGCGCTCGGCTCTCGTTGTTCTGCTCCGTGCACAAAGTGCATCTGTCGGCAACCGGTGCTGAGGATATCTCCCCTTCTGTCAAACAGGACAGCACACCGTCGGATCAGACTACAGAGGAGAGAGAGAGAGAGAGAGAGAGACAGTGTGTATGTAAGAGAGGGACAGAGAGAGAGAGAGAGAGAGAGAGGGGCAGTGAGAGAGAGAGTCAGATTCCCAGTGTGTCTGAGAGAGAGGCAGATTAAAGCCCAGGCGAAAGACTGGAGTGAAACAGCTCTAATAGAGAAGTGAACCTATACGTCCTCTCCCGTTTTTTCCTCGCCATCCCTTTTCCTCCTCCTCTCCTCCTCTTCTTCTTCCTTCTCCCATTTTCCAACATTCACAGGACTGCCAGAGCTACTGCCACCTGCAACCTCTTCTTCTTCTCTTTTTCCCCCTTCTTCCTCTACCTCCACCCTTTATCGCGCGTTACTTATCCGATACCGGCCACTGACGGTTCGAGCACTTGTGGAAATATTTCCATCGATCCGCGGCAGCGAGAGACTTGAGCGAGCATCCGCCTGATACTGAGGCTCTGGACCGTCGAGGCGCCAATCAGAGGCAGACCCCTTCTCCCTGGAGGACCGGCTAGCGACACAGTGGTGCGGACGGCGAAGACAGGAATCGCACAGCCCCCCCCCTCTCCGCCGCCTCTATCCCATTGCTGACTACTTGGCAGCTTCCGCCCCCCCCCCGTGTCACCATTCCCTGCCTCAGTGCTAAGGATTCCAGCTACATGGGCAAGCGATTGGAGCAGCAGCCAATGTACCCTCAGTACACCTACTACTACCCCCACTATCTCCAGACCAAGGTACGCCGCTCTTCTGCTCCTCTTGCATTCCTCGAGCCCACTCATCTACTCCTACACTTCCTCCCACCCTCACCACCCCTCCCTCCTCTCCTCTCCTCTCCTCCTCCACCTCCACCGCCCTCTCCTCTTCATCCCCCCCCCCCCCCCCCTCTCATCCCTGAGTGGAGATGGGATTTGATGGATAGCTGGCCTTGGCTGTGACGGTTTCAGATGGCAGGTACCTCGTTGGAGTTTGGATGTCTATGTCAGCGTGTTGACTGTGTGTGTCTCTGAGTGAGGGATCAGGGATCAGGGATCAAGGCTCGAGTTAGTCCGGCCCACCAGACCGTTACTGGGAGCCGTCCAGTATCCTCCATCCATCCCTCACTTGCACACTGATGAGATCTTGATGTGACACACAGTGCATGAGTAGCAGATTCAGAGGCTTTTGCTAATCAAAACGACTGACAGACGGCTTTTAAAACAAATGAGAGAATTAGGATCCATTTAATTTGCTAATGAAGCATTTGCAAGCTGAATGTAGGCCATTGTTTAAATGCTTCAATGCCACTTTTTTTTTTTTCTGATTGAGGCAAATAAAACGTTTAATTATGAAGTCGTTGATTCACTAACCAGCACAAATGTGTTATTGTAGCGCTCTACAAACAGGTTACGAACCCTTCTTTCGGTCGGCGCGGTTCTGACGGAGAGCAGGCATGAGGAGGGCTGCCCGTGTTTGCTCTAGCTGTAGTATGCATCAGTGCCTCTGGGATGGCAGCCCAGGCCTGGGCCCTGATGGCTGCCAGGACACTGGCTGGGCACACTACCCAGACATCATCAAGGGATTAAAATGGAAGCCTTTTTGGGGATTACTCTATTTGTTTCTCTACCACATGTGTGACACTATTTTCTGTCCATTATTGGGACGTGACTGTGATGCACCGCAGTGGCCGAACAACATGCTGAAGGTGTGCAGTTGAACTTTGGTTACTAAAGGACTGTTGTATGTCATATTATTAGTTTATTTTTTCTTTAATTCACATTTTTACGTTAAATATCTGGGCTGCACGGTTAGCACTGTCGCCTCACAGCAAGAAGAGGGTCGCAGGTTCAAACCCGGCTTGGAGCCCTTCTGCGTGGAGGTTGCATGTTCTCCCCGTGTTAGCGTGGGTTTTCTCCGGGTTCTCCGGCTTCCTCCCACAGTCCAAAGACGTGAATAGCGACCCTGAATAGGATAAGCGGTTACAGATAATGGATGGATGGATGTTACATATCTCCCATTTCATACATAGAGGAATAGATACTGTAGACGAGGGTATCAAACTTCAATACCGACCCAAATTGTGATCAAGAAGCATCAAGTATTGGATCGGGCATTGATTGGACAGACTTTTAGGCTTGTTTACTTGTTTACTGTTATCAGATATTTCCTGATCTCGATTAGGAAACCTTTCTAACTCGTTATTTAACACTGAAGCATTGAGCAAAAAAAAACAAACATCCATTGAGCAAATAAAAAAGTTTATTTCCTCCTACGAAAGGTATCGAAAAAAGTGTTGATATTGGTTCTAAAACTCTGTTTTATTGGCAGCAGTGCCGAATATTTTCAAACACTCAACCAGAGAAATTAAGGAATTAAGGAAATGTGGCAAATTTCCTCCATTTATAGCAAGGGGATAAGGCAGATAGACAATTAGTCCAATGATTGTATCAATAAAATTGAGAAAGGAAAATACCAGTTTCCATCCTTTTCCATGTGGATTATGAAGCAGTGCGCTTCCAGCAGCGACGACCTGCCTGCAGCCCCACCTGGCAGTCCACTAGCTCTCACCCTGATTTATAGTTTAATACATTTGTGCTGCTGCCATATGGCTTCCCTCTCCCCACCAACCACCCCCCTCCACTACTCCTTCCATCATCCCCCCCTCTCCCTCCCTCCCTTCCTCCCCCCCTTCTCATATCTCAGAGTTGCTCATCTCGGGGGCCTCTCAATCAGGGCTTGCCCCCTCCGTTCGCCCCCTCCCTCCCTTTCCACTTTTCTTTTCCCCTCTCTACCTCCTCTCCTCTCGCTTTCCTGCCTGCCTGCCTGCTCTGCTGCAACAGGGCCCCCCCCGCCCCCTCCCCGCCTTCTTCGCCCATGCTGCAGTTCACTCCCAAGGTCAGCGCAGATCCGATCTTGCCACCGTCAGCGATTGATGTATCCTTGAGCGAGCCGCTAGGGTCCTGTGTCATGCGAACGAGAGCCATAGTGGGGGCGTTGAGGAGGGAGAAGAGCATGCATTTCCGTTTATAAATCAGCGGCCAACAGTCGTATTCATTTTCATGCTTAGTTAGCGTAGCCAGAGGCCATCGTGGGCTGATACGATAGAGCCACAGACGGGGTCAGTAGGAGAAAGGGGAGGCGGGGAGGCGGGGAGAGGGTGTTGGGCGATGTGGCCGAGAGGGCTGTGGAGAGCTATCTCACACTCTCATTAATGGCCATTGATAGCTCGATTACAGAGAGGGGAGAAGGGCCTTGGCTGGCAGGTTCAGTCCACACAGTCGACAGAATCACACGGCAGTCACTTTGGCCTCACATGCGCACACACACACACACACACAAACACACACACACACACACAGACGCAAGTCCCCCTTTTTTTGCACACTGCTCCGATTAAGTCATCAGTCTCAAATCGCACAGGTCTTTCTATTTATCTTCGTTGCTGCATTCTCAAGGTATGGCCTCATTCTCCCAAGAGATGTGGGTGGGGGGGGGGGCATAAATATCTAGTAGAGCTAGGGAGGGGGAGCGGGGCGTAACTCATGCTAAAGTGTTGCCATTCTCCTCCTCTCGCCTCCATTTTACGACACATATTTGAGATTCTATGCATAGGAAATTTATAGAACATCTGCGCTCGGTTAAGGACTCTCTATTGTGGAGAGAGGAGCTAACACTGTCCGAATAAGCCGAGGCCCCTTCTGAATTTTGGGTCCCTTTATCCCCCTCTGCGTGTCTGTATTATATTCTAAGTTAATGGAGTCCTCTGATGCCGTCCGGCGTGAGCCAGTCGGCCCCGATTAGAATGTGAAAGTCAGAGAATGAGATGAAAAGATAACATTTGGCTTTCTATTGATTAGTGCAGTGGGGCGTAGCATGTGCTTCTCTTTAGCTGAATTATTGATTCCTGAAAGAGGATTTGTGTGTGTGTGTGTGTGTGTGTGTGTGTGTGTGTGTGTGTGTGTGTGTGTGTGTGTGCGCGTTGGCGTATCAGTGTGTGTGACTTTTATATGAGGCTGTGGCTGCTGGGGAGCTGGCAGGATGCTGCTTTTGATGAGAGGATCCCTTTAAAGGCCCTATTTTCTGCCTTTTCACCAGCTGATCAGTCCGTGGAGTCATTTGCTGAAATTCACTCCGTGTGATGCGTGGTGCTGTTCACAGCTTGCTGCGCATTCAACTTTAATGACAGGTAATAGATGTGTAGCATACATGAGAAGATTTCAGTGAAACGTCTCCCACCCTCGCTCGCTCTGGCCCGCCCCCTCTCTCCGCCATGAGAACAATTACAGCACACAGATCAGTTATTGTTATTTCATGATGGTGTTTAGGAAAGAATATGAATTTCGGCTAAATGAGTGCGCTAAGTGCCCGTTGGTCTTGTCGTGCGTTGCGTCTCATTATCTCTCAATGACGGGCATTTTCAGTTACAACTCTCAAAAGGAAACTCTCAAATTAATGATAATTTGCTTTGAAAACCTGCAGTAAATTCTGCCTGTTGTGGGATTTGGTCGGCTTTACCGTCGCCGAGGGGTGTGAGAAAATATCAGAAATATTGAATATCAGGATATTATGTTTTGTGATACTAAGAAACACTGTATCAATTTTCAATCAATAGTTTACATGCAAAGATTAACTCTTTAACTCTGTGATGTTGGATGTTACAGAGACTGTGATAAATGCAAATCCCACTGTTCTGATTGCATAAAAAAGTAAAACAATTTTCACTCAGATTTTATACATATTGCGGAGTGTTCTTTATACTATGACAGTTTTCCTAAAATTAAATTAAAAAAATCGCAATATATCGCCTTGCGTACAGTATCGCAATATATCACAATGTATTGAATCGTAAGCCCGTTATCGTGATGCGTATCGTATTGTCGGATTCTTGCCAATACGCAGCCCTACTCTAAGACACCTGACACCGCTGCACCCTTGTGCTGTTACACCGCCGATAGGCTCGGTCATTACAGGCATAACATCGCCTAGTGTCAGCGATCTCACACTCGAGGATGCACTGCGAGAGTGTACACACACTTGCGCTGTGGCTGTGATCTGGGAGCAGGCAGGCCAGGCAGGCGTCTGTGCTACATCTAGACTAGTACATGCAGAACCCGAGAAGCCGAGAGGGGCAGATTGAGGTAGATTTAGCAGTCCCCGGCCTAAAGTAAACACCAGTCAATGGAGCCCTTTGAGAGGATCTGTGCCTGTGTCTGCCCCTGCTGCCATAGGCACCATTTCTACCCGGTGTAATTCTTTAGAATTGGAGGAAGAGATGGAGGGACGGGGGGGTGTACAGTATGCGTGTGAGAGAGAGACAAAGAAAGAAAGAGAGAGAGAGCGGAGGGGTGGATGTTATAGGGAGGGGCCAGTTAAAATCAAGGAAAAGGGTTTGGTTACATTACACGGGGTGATCCATTGTGCTACAGAAATAACAACAGAGCCATCTAAATCCTCCTTTAATGCCTCGATAGAGAGGCCCAGAGACAACAAGGGAGAGACGGATATACATAGACGTGGAGAGCAAGCGAAATCAAAGGCAGAGGAAAAACTAAAGGACCACTTTCCAAAAGTCTTTTATTAAATCAGTTATCAGTGACGTGAAGCTCAGCTATAGCAGCTTAGACCCCTCTGTCTCCGCCGATGTGGATCTGCTTTGAAGAGTTTATCAAGGGCTTTTAGGGCTGGAAAAATACACTTCTTATATTACATTTGCTAAAGCCCAGCCCTATTTTGAGCCCGGGACGATATGTTCTGATTAGCGCTAAGACAGGGGTAGTATAACTCATTTCCCTTCACTTGTAATTCTTGATACATGCCTCACGACTGACTGCCCGAAACAAAATACTGTCCCCGCCTCGCTGTAAATCTCAACCCATCATATGTTCTCTTTTACTGGCAGGCTTTTTAGCAATCTCGCTTTCCTCCTTTTTTTTCCCCCATGTTTTTCGCCTCACACGGCCATGAAAGACAGCCTTTTGATCATTAATCAACTAATACCCCTGGTTTTTTTATCTACAGCTTTATCCCGCGGTACAATCCCTCCATGTGTAACTGTCAGTCAAAGGGGGTAGACAACTCCATTTATTTGCTGCGGCCTGTGTGTACATGCACAAACATGCACACACACACACACACTACAGCGGGGGGTACTCTTACCCCTTCTCATCTCTCAGCTGACAGCTCAGCCCTATCTGCACACCCATACATTAAGGCTGCGTATGCATTATTGCTTCCCGCGGCCTCTCGTAAGCCGCACACAGAGCAGGGTGCCGAGACCCAGCCCACCGCACGCTGCTGTCCACATCTCATTACAGCTAGTGCTCTCTCAACACTGATATCCATTTTGTCAGGAGAGCATAGGAGGGACGTATACAAAGAAGAGGGAAAATGAAATAGCAAGCCCCCCTTTTTTTTATTTTCTATAGGCAGATGGGAGGACGAGGAACCTGTTCTGTATTAAGTTCGGAGCACAGAGGGGGTTATAAATGTAGCGGCAAAGTTACGCGTGTGCTTACGTTGCACGGCATGGTTTACGAGCACAGATGGCAACTTGAGTACCTGCGTGCAAATGTGTGTTAAAGAAGTCTATCAATAAGTTTGTACTTTATTAACCCTTTGAACTGCAGTAGAAATGGTCCGCCAGTGCCGACGTTGGTATTTTAGCTTAGTGTGAAGTCATTTCTTGGAGTGTTTTCAAATGCTTCATATCCCTAAAAAAATCTGTACAACCTAAGCTAAAAGATTATATTAGTCAATAAACCATAATAATTGCTAAAAGTATTGAAATTGTGCCATAAATAGGTCGGTCAATTAATTAAATATTTAATTGCGATTAATCGCTTGATTGTCCATAGTTAATCGTGATTAATTGTAAAATAATTGCTCATCTTTTATCTGTTCAAAATGTACCTTAAAGGGAGATTTGCCAAGTATTTAATACTCTTATCAACATGGGAGTGGGCAAATATGCTGCTTTATGCAAATGTATGTATATATTTATTATTGTAAATCAATTAACAACACAAAAAAATGACAAATATTGTCCAGAAACCCTTACAGGTACTGCATTTAGCAAAAAACATATGTTCAAATCATAACATGGCAAACTGAAGCCCAACAGGCAACAACAGCTGTCAGTGTGTCAGTGTGCTGACTTGACTATGACTTGCCCCAAACTGCATGTGATTATCATAAAGTGGGCATGTCTGTAAAGGGGAGACTCGTGGATACCCATAGAACCCATTTTCATTCACATATCTTGAGGTCAGAGGTCAAGGGACCCCTTTGAAACAGCCATGACTGTTTTTCCTCATCAAAATTAAGCACAAGTTTCGAGCGTTATTTAACCTTCTTTCCGACAGCTTGTATGACATGGTTGGTACCAATGGATTACTTGTTTTTTTTTGTTTCATATGATACCAGTATCTTCACTCTAGCTTTAAAACTGAGCCTGCTACAACCTAAACATCGCAAGTTGCGTTAAAGAAATCAGTGGCGTTAAAACGAATTTGCATTAACGCGTTATTATCATGTTAACTTTGACAGCCCTTGTCATAAATAAAAAAAAGATACAAAAATCTGATATATTTTTCATAAAATTTTACTAAATACACACAAAACATATTGATCTAAAAGATTTCTAAATGCAGAAACATGAACAAAATATTTCTGAACGCTCCATAAGTTTTTAGTTTTTGAGATATGCAAATTTGTATAAGCAGATCGAGTGCAAAGGCTTTCTGATAGTTTCGTTATGTTCCGCACGTAGCAAAACATAATGATGTCATCACGAGCATACGACGTGAAGATGCGAAAGACAGAAGCCCTAGCTTTCTGCTGCAAAAGGAATAAATACTTTAGCTATCATGGTTTTTATTTAACATCATTTGAAACAGGACCATGCAAACAACGATCTCCCGTGGCCATTATGGGGCAATATTGTGGCGCCATCGCACATTGTCACCGCGTTTTCTACCGCATGTAACGTAACGTAATGACTTGACGACGCGGAAGACAGAAGCCTCGGCTTTCCGCTGCAAAAAGAATGAATGCTCTGGCTACTGTGGTTTTTATTTTACACCGATTTAAACAGTTTCATCCAAACGACGATCTCCCACTGCCACCTGCGGAAGGTCCATTTTTAAAGGGTTTAAGTTACAAGTTGTGGACAAATGCTGTGTGCCTGTGAGACTGTGTGCTTGGTAAGTGGTCCAGTGCTTAGAGAGTGAAGGTCTCAAAACCAGGTCACATTTTGTCGTCTTGCATTGTAGTGTCCTTGAGCAAGACACAGAACAAAGTACCCGCTCACTCACCGGAGGTCGCTGTGAAAAAAACAGCAGCTGAGATAAATGCCTAAAATATGAAATGATGTGCTTAGCGGTGGTGGAGCTCTTGCCCCAGGGAATCTTGTCTCTGAACTCTCCTTCCCCGGACCATCTGGAGATAACAGGCGACTCTGCTGCAAGAGAGAGGGACTCCTACCTGTTCGGTGAAACGGGGCATATGGGGAGGAAGGTAGCGGAATGAGAAAACCTGGGTTAAGACGCCGAATCCCCACTAGCTTCCGAAGGCACTGCCGTGAAGAGAGGCAGCCCACACATAAACACACACACAAAAAAACGTACATTAGTGCATCAAATAAATTGCGGATGTGAACTTTTAACCACAGGTGGTCTGTAGTAGTTGTGCATGTTAGGCATGGCTTGAATATACAAACATTTTTAAGTGCGTTATCTGTCCCAGGATGCGGTGCTCTTCCTTGCGAGGAGCTGAAATGAAACACATTTTCTATGTGTTTTCTGTATTTTTCGGAGTAGAGAAGAGAGGCATGCGGAGTCGACATACAGCGAGACGGAGAGAGACGGGGAAGATGTTGCTTTAGATTTAGAGCCAGATGAAACGAGACACATGACGTGCCCTTCAAACCAACCAACGCGGCAGGACTCTACAAATACACCTGCTTTTTTTTTTTTCCCCTTCTCTTTTGTTTTCACTAGCATTTCTTTTTGTAACTTAGTATCTGCCTGGAGCTGTCTCCTCTGGCCCACTGTTTCACTCTTCTGTCGCTCTGGCAAAGGCCTGGCCTTGCGTTTTCACGCTCTATTTTCTGTCTCCCCCCTTTTGCCTCTAAGGACGTGAGGGGTACAGTCTCACAATTTTTGTCTTTTTTCATCTTTGACTGTTTATGTATCCCCCCCTTCACTTTAGCTCAGACCACTCTTCCTCCTCTTGCTCCTATTTTCTTTGCCAAGCCTCACTTCATCTTAAAATTCTCTTTCATGTTGTCCCTTCTTTGTAATTACTCTTTCCCATCCTCCATCGCCTTTGCGTGCCTCTTCCTCTATTTCCGGGAGCCCCTGCTGTCTGCTGGGCATGGTGTCCTGCCATCTGTGCAGGATGACACGAGTGGCTGCGGAGACACCTCCTGCGTGGACCTCTTTAATACATACAGCCCGTATTAACATACAGAGCAGCATACGGGACATAGTAAAAGTCAAACACACCTTTTTACCCTTTCAAGCGAATCTAATTGCGAGCATGGTGGATATAAAATTGTTTGGTCCGTATCTTAACTTTGCCTGTAACATGTATTTGGCAGCATCATAGTCAATATTTCCCAACTGAAGGGAATACATTTGAGTGAATATATTTAGTTAGGGATTATCACCTTTGTTGAAAAAGAGATAAAGGGATTACAAACTTTGTTGAAACTTCTGTTGGCTCCTGTTGCAGCTCAATACATACTGAATAATGTCTGCAAAAGGGGAGTATAATAGCGAATCCTTTCTGTGTGCGGCTCAATACCTTGGTCTGGATTTATCTTCTCTCCTGAGAATAGCACTGCTCTACACAGGGAAGACACTACCTGCATTATGTGGAAATATATTTTTGAAATGTAAGTCTGCTTGTGTCCATTTATATTGTAATTTATTGATCGCAATGTTTGGTTTTGATGTTTCATGGCATGTTTAACTAAACTGTGAGCCATTGTTTATCCCTAAATTTAGAGGGATAGACAATGGCTATCCCCAAATTTAGAGGGATGCAAAATTGCAACCCCAACAGTGATGGATAAACTCAAGCACCCCTTGATTATGTGAACGACATAGCTGAAATTCAGAGGGAGGCAGATAGTAATGTTTTGCCCCCATTTGAGGGGAAGATAATGGAGGGCATGAAGAGGAGTTCAGGCCAATAGGCTGAGCCGGTGATGAAGGATGTCAGGCTGCTAGTCACGTGCCAGAGAAGGGTGAGGAAGGGGGGGAAGTAACTGCACCTCGTGAGAGACAGACAGGCAGAGGAGGGCTTTTGTTGTTCTTGTGTAACTGAAGCTTTCGGTGTCTGCTGCGTCTGCCGCCCTACCTTTTGGCGTGCCGGTTCACGAGAAGAATGCTCAGGTTGCTGGTGTAGCGACATGTGGCTGCGGAAGGGTAGGAGGAGGAGGCGAAGGAGGCGGCAGCTCGGCTTGGTAGCGTTCAGTGACTCAGACTCAGCCGGGGTAATTGCTCCTGCATTTTTAACGAATGGCTGCTGCGTACACTTTGAGGAGCTGCGCACCGCACCGGAGGATCCCCGCATGGCTCCCACTGCAGCAGAATTGACTTTTCACCTTCTTGACTGAGGGTACCTGAGGGAGGCTGAGGCCTGCTTCATGTGTTTACACATTCTTAGAAATAAAGGTGCAAACTGGAACCATATAGGGTTCTTCGGCTTTTCCTCATAGGAGAACCCTTTTTGGTTCCTGGCTCTACCAGAACCCAACATAAAGGGTTATTTAGTGGTCGATACCAATACCAGTGAAATTCCGCGATTCTCGATACCAATTCAACCACGGTAAAAGACAAAAGTAAAACAATAAATCCCATATGCTTCAACATACACTCACTTTACAGTTTGCAAACTATTTTTTGTTAGGAAGTTAAACAGGTCATCATTCCCTCTATTATCTATTTTATATTGCTGTGAAAACATCTCCTCCAAGCAATTGTATTTATTCAAGTTTCTCGCCAAAAGCTACATTTTACAAGATTACATTTGAACACATCATGATAATGCTAGTCTACCTTCACCCAATACTAATTTTTACTGAATAGAGCCTGAATGCGAATGCGCATAATGTAAATCAATGGCACAGTCCTGCACGGAGCTAACCGCTAACGTTAACTAGCTCGCGTCCTGCCGATTTCAACACAGATTTATTGTAGTTTGCAATGTAGCATTAACGGGGAAAAAATAGGGTGCGTACCCTGGACACGTTGAAAGTGAGTTTACGGCGTCCCAAAGACATTTTCTATCGTCCTCAGGACGACGAGATACCTTTAGTCTCGAGCCCTGACGGTACCTGCGGTAGAAAAATGAGTACCGTCACATTGGTGAGGTTCTCTCCAGATCCTCTCCACCTACTAAGGGGATCTACCAAGAACCCTTTTATATTCCGAGGGTTTCATCTAGAACCCACCCAGGGGGTCTACCGAGAACCCTTTTATATTCCAAGGGTTTCATCTAGAACCCAACAAGGGTTCCTCATGAGGCTCCGAAAGGTCCGGGACTGATGTGGTGCAGCGCAACCCACGATAATCATGGTTCATAATCACAGTTTTTGGTAGGGTATGGGCTGGGAGGATCTTTTAACACCCATGCTTTCAACAATCCTTGAAGAACTCAAAAAGGGTTCTTTTGGATGAAAATGGTTCTTAATGGAACCTATAGTCTCACGAAGAGTCCTTGAAAAACCCTTTTTTCCAATTAAGGGTTCTTCAGAAGCAATGGTTCTAGGTAGAACCTCAGCCCTTAAGGAAGAACCCTTTTGGAACCCATCTTTCTACCTAATCAGACCTTAATGTCTCTTTATCGTCTTGAGCGGTACTTGTGAATTTAATATTTGAACCAAATTAAGCCCTTGTACAATATGTTTAAAGTGCTGTACAGAAAAATGTTCCCACGCTGATCCTGATGGCGCTCTCCACAGACAGTTTAGTCATTCTCTTCTGGTTTCATCTTATTAATGGGTTGTAGTCCTAGTCTGAGGTCTAGCCCTATCACCAGACACATTATGGCGAACTGAGAGCGCCTAATAGCGATGAGCTCATAATCAAAACAGTCTACTATGTAGGCGATAGTGTGTGTCCCATTAAAGTGTTTTCCTGGAAAGTCCTGCAAAATGGAGTATCATTTTTCTATACGCAATGCACTATATTGTATAATTTGAAGTTTGATCTTTTTTTGGGGGGGGGGGGAGGGGGGGGCACAAGAGAATCAAGAAGTCAGAATAAGAGACTGGGAAAGCCACCTGTGGAGAGAAAAAAAGAGGACGGAAAGATCAGCAGTCTCATTTTTCACGCTGGTCTTTCATTTACCTTAATGACGTCATAGTCTGACAAAGAAAGTCCTTCGCCAGTGTGGATCTCACTTTGGTTGAATTTGCATCTCATTTCCATTGTGGCTGTGCAAACCGATGACCTGGTGTCTTTCACCTAGATACCCAGACGTGGAAACCCCGGAGGAGACACCGGCCACAGACATGCAAATGGTAGTGTAGCCTTACCGCTGTGATTAGTGTAGGAGGCCCTGGTCGCCCCCTCTCTCCCAAACACATACACTGGCTGCCTGCAGTATTTACTCTACACAGCTGCATTAGTAGTGGCAGGCTCAATGAAAATACCATGTCACGCATAGCTTGAAAAATGGCGCCGGAAAAAGCCAATTCTGCCATGAATGAGGATAAGCAAATAGGCATGAGGGCTTGAATAGCTGCCAGTCCTGTCAGATTCCCCCCTCTCACCCAGCCACAATGAGCTCCTATACAAATACGGCTACGTGCACCAATTTAGCGCAGCAGATGAACCTTGCGAAGGCTTGTCGAGCAAGTGGGGGGATTACCAAGAGCAAACAGGCCTTTCTCCCGGCTTTATTTGAGTTAAATGACTCAAGCCGCCCTCTTAGATTCCGCCTGAATGGTTCATCTGGCAGACCCTTCCACCGCTCCAGCCGCTTCCGAGGCCACAATGTGTGCGCGTGCATTAGTCAGAGTATGGAAAAACACTGAGTGGGACAGGTAGGCGGCATGAATTAGATTGCAAGGACACTGATTCAGGGAGAGAACCGAGCCAGCGGAGTCACAAACCAGGATGAATGTAGAGAGAAAGCCCTCAGCGTGATAAGAGTCCAATTGGAGGAGAGATTATTATTCTTCACCAGTAATTAGTAGCGCATAAACAGCCATTGGCAACAGAATTAAAAAGTGTCATTATGATATGTGGACTCCATACGAGATGCCGGTTCTCTCCCTTTTCAATAGTTAGTCACGTTGCCTCAGGGACGCCCCTCTCTGTGCGCACACAGAGAGGGTTCAGGGTTCAGTCGGTAGCAGATGAATGCCTGAAAAAGACAAACCTATTGGAGGGTTTGATACTAGTTTCCTCCTGTAAAATCTGCACTGAGGCAAACGCTATCTCCTGTCTCTCCTCTTTTCCCCCTAAATTATTAAGGTCACACACATTTGAGAGGGGAAGAGCAGGACAGAGAGTGTATGGGGAAAGGAAATGCACGAAGGAATCAATGCTTTCACACGCATTTAAGTAAGACAGGCTTTGTGTCTCCTTTAAAATATGCACATTACCGGTGCGAGTTTTGAATAAATGCAAATGTTAGCATTTGAGTACGTTTTACAGTTGATGAATACTGATGTTTTTTTATCCTCCTGTATTGTTTTGTCCTTGGGCTCTTGTGAAAATGTTCGAAAACAGCGGCTTTGAAAAACAGTTAGTTGCTAATTCCCTGTCTGCGTTCTTTCTCTCATTAGCTGTTTTTGAGTACCCTGTGGAAGACTTGTATCCATTATTTATCTCTAGCCCCCAAAAAACAACAGCTGCATGCTTGTGCACTCGCCATATGTTATGCTTCTCCCAACATATTGGGGGGGAATCATGCTGTATAGGGAGCTTTGTATCAACCCACAGAGATCTGTATCAAGCCCCATGCAGACATGCAGACATGCTGCACTTGAATGCTTGTTATTTCAAGGCTATGAATGGGAAGATACAGTAGAAACTTCCCTCAACAGTGAGAACTTAAACTACGCTGGGCGATTAACCACAGAGGCACGTTGCCGAATACTTCCGGATGCTCCGGCACCACTGGAACCGTCGGAGGGAGCGGAGGGAAGAGGGTCACATTAGGATTCAGCCGATAAAGCAATAAACCCTTGTAGGAGCTGCAGTCGGCGCCGTTCGGAGCAGATTCTGTGTCCTCAGCACTTTGGGGGCCTGCAATTAATCACTAAGCTGACATTACCCCGCCTTCCTGAGAACGTTGCATAAACACTCTGGCAATGGTGAGCCAACGTTCCCCGCCGCCGCGGACCCGGTGTAATCGTTAAGACGACTGTTGACGCTCGCACGCTCTCTCTGAAATGTTTAGGAACTCCGTGCCCCAGTTATGTAGACACCCTGTAGAGCGCAGGCTGATCTGCTGATCTGTTTAGTTATAGATAGCAGTTTAACAGCCAGCCGGAGCTACAGCAGGCGGCCCCCCCGCTCCATCACTGCTCCCCACTCAAGGGTTATGGAGGACACTCATGGCTGATGTGTGGCAGCGTCAACTAGCATGTCGCATCTGTTTAACATTGTGCACGTTCCCGCTGGTGTGACTGCGAGGCAGTTGCCACAGTGATTTGTGAAATGGGAAGCCTCTGAGCCTGTTGAGGCTTTATTAAAGAGGACCTATTCTGCTTACAAGTGCATACTTGTATTTTGGGTTTCTACTAGAACAGGTTTACATGCTTTAATGTTAAAAAAAACCACAATTTTCCTCGTACTGTCTGTCTGAATGTACCTTTATTCACCCTCTGTCTGAAATGCAATGTCATTGTCAATGTCATATTTGCGCCTGTCTCTTTAAGACCCCCTCCCCCTCCCCAGCTGGGCCACTCTATTGGGATTGGTGAACTGAACCAAACTCTTCGGACTCCGCTCCAGCTCCGCTCTAACTAGCTTTGTTTGAGGGCGTGCCAAACTAGCTGCTAGGCAAGTACAGTATTATGCAAATGTGTTACTTGGTGACATCACCACGTTACAGAAGAAAAGGCAGAGCAGGGAGCAGTGTTTCTGTGGGGGAGAGTAACTCCCTTTGGCATGCGCTTTGTGACTTTTTTTATTATCATTTTTTTTTTTTTTAAAGGGACCATGTACGGTTTAAAACATAAATGTCACCATTTGATGCACCGTACCAGATTATAGCTTTAAGTTAATTTACATCTGTAGTCCCTTGGCAGGTCAGGACAAAGAAACATACTACAGAGCCGTAAAACTGTCTTTGCAGACCTTTTACATGCACAAAACACTATATAACACACACTAACGGAAAGAGAAAAAGCACAAAAGCATAATAGGTCCTCTTTAAGAGGATCGCTGGAAGTGTGTGCTGTATTGTTACCATGGCAATAGCTGCCAATAGTGTTTGCTTACCCAGCCCATTGTTTGACAGCGGGTCAGACAAGGTTACTGTAGAGTAACCTCTGTAACCTCTAAGGTGGGGTTCCGGTACAAGACTTGTTTTGGAATAGATTCTATTGATACTAAATTCAGATTTTGTAAAAAAGCTGTTGAACCCAAACCCTACATAACATTCTCTAATGTTCCAGCTTAGTGTCACAAAGTTTTATCATTTGAATTATCTTTGTTTTTTATTTAACTAATATATATCATCAGAATTCAACGAGTTCAAGAGTTTCCTCTTCTTTCCATATTCATAAAGCATGAAACTCTACAACACACACTCGGGGCATGCGGGAGACGTTTCACACACTTTTAAAACCCCAACATACACAATGACCCACATTATCATGTGCATACATAACAGCCTGAGAGGAAACATGAGAGAGCAGGACGTTTATCGTTGAGGAAGGAGGCGGTGGGGGTGGGGGTGGGGGTGGGGGGGGCGGGCGGTGATGTGAGGAAGGGTGGGAGCCCTGCTGAGTTCACCGAGTTCACTGGAGGGGACTGACACACGGCTCACCCTCCTGCAGTCGCTCTCTCTCCCTCTCTCTTTCCCTCTGAATAATTTATCTCATATAATTTATCTCTCTACCTCTCTATCTCATTCACTCTCGCACACAAACACACTCACACACACAGACATGCAATTATCTCCCCTTCCGCACAAACACACACATACACACATACCTCGGGGAGGGTAGGGGGGGTTCGGTCCTGGGGGCTGGTGTGGAGTGAGCGAGCTGGAATCTGCACAGAGGGAAACCTGATAGGCATTCCCTGTGCCAAACACATGAGGTCACCCTGACTGACTGATCCTGCCTGCCAGCCAGCCAGCCAGCCAGCCAGCCTCCCTCCATCCCTCCACCGCCATCAGATTAAAACCTTGTATCTCCCAGAAATCAACCGCAGGACTTAAGAGATTTTCTTATTGAGGCTCATGCATCTCAGGACCTACAAGAAGTATTTTATGTGCCCTTTAGGATCATAAAGCTTTTATAAATGACCATGCAGCTTTTAAAGAATACTCTGGTTTATTACAACTCGGGTCTTATTCCCATTACGTTGGCCATCGGTAATTGTACTCACCAAGTTAATGTTGAGATGTGGGAACATAACAACCTCCCTAAAAAGACGTCAGACATGGCAAGAAATGAGCTGTCAGGCAATCATACAGGTTTCAAGCTTATTTGGAAGAGAAAGCAAATGGTAAAAGTATGTTGTTCATCCATCAAAGTTTACTGACTTTCAACTTTGATATTAGGGGTGGGAATCACCCCACGATACGATATTATCACGATACTTAAGTCACGATGCGATCGAGGTCAAGGGACCCCTTTGAAAATGGCCATGCTATTTTTTCCCGACAAGCTTACGTGACATGGTTGGTACCAATCGAATGGCCATGAATATATTTTCTAGTTTCATATGATCCCAGTATCTTCACTCTAGCTTTAAGCTGTTGCTGAGCCCGCAACAGCCTCTGAAAGATAGAATAGCGGCCGATTGTTAATATGTTAATAGTTTATATTAGGGCTTTCAAAGTTAAAGCGATAATAACACGTTAACTTTAATTTCTTTAACACATTAACGCAACTTGCAATTTTTAGGTTGGGCTCAGTTTTAAAGGTAGAGTGAAGATATAGGTATCATATGAAACTAGAAAACCAAAGGAATCCATTTGTAATCCAACCACGTCATACTAGCTTGTTGAGGGAGGTTAAATAACGCTCCAAACTTACACTAAATTTTGGCGAGGAAAAACTTGCATGGCCATTTTCAAAGGGGTCCCTTGATCTCGAGATATGTGAATTAAAATGAGTTCTCTGGGTACCCACGAGTCTCCCCTTTACAGACTTGCCCACTTTATGATAATCACATGCAGTTGGGGCAAGTCATAGTCAAATCAGCACACTGACACACTGACAGCTGTTGTTGCCTGTTGGGCTGCAGTTTGCCATGTTATGATTTGAGCATATTTTTTTATGCTAAATGCAGTACCTGTGAGGGTTTCTGGACAATATTTGTCATTGTTTTGTGTTGTTAATTGATTCCCAATAATAAATATATACATACATTTGCATAAAGCAAGCATATTTGCCCACTCCCATGTTGATAAGAGTATTCAATACATGACAAGGTCAAATGTTCCTTTTAAAGTACATTTTGAACAGATAACTAATATGCGATTAATTTGCGATTAATCGTGATTAACTATGGACAATCATGCGATTAATCACGATTAAATATTTTAATCGATTGACAGCCCTAAGTATTACCCAAACTGTCAATTGTTAACATCCATCAAAGTTTACTGACTTTCAAATTTAATCTACTGTACTTATTAGTGTGAGATCATCATGACCTCTTTGTTTTATTTCAGAACTGATGGCCAAAACTATAAAAAAAAAAGGACCAAATTGTGAACTGGAATTCTTTAATTTCCATCAGAAATCACTCAAGAAACACTTACATCATAATGTTATGAGGTTGTCATGCAACAGCTGTGCTTTTTCACTATTCCCCATTGCCAGAGAAGGATGTTGGAGAAGGTTATCCAGTAAAATAATAATAAAAAAAAAAATGTAATAAATCACAAACAAATCAAAAAGAGAACCTGAACTTATTTTGAACTTCACCACAACAATTATGACCCAGAGAGTCTGCAAATGGTGCAAAGTATCTGCCATATTAGTTAGTTCTGTTCTCCAGTGTGAAAAACAATCCACCCTGCAATCTCTCAAAGTTGATGGCTATGAAAGGTTGAGATCTTAAAATGGAAAAAATGTGTAGCAACGCGTAAGCTCTAGAGACTTGCCTTTTATCCCGAGTAGCCCTTTGAAATACCCACCCCGACCCAAACAATGCTGTCAACTCAAAGCACCGGTCTCAAAAGGACCCTAAACATGTGTTCTTTAGATCCCGGCTCCTGTTCGCTTGTCACACAAGCACGCAGCGTGGACACCCGCATTCAATCAGCCAACACACACACACACACACACATTCTTTCTCCAACGCATACACAAATCTCCCACCCCCACAGGACACAACAGTCACCCCTCGCTCCCACGCATCTCATGTTCTTCCCATATTATGCTAAAATGGACATGCGTAATTGCGCTGGCGTGGTTTGTTGTTTTTGTTGGCGGTTAACAGTCTCCAACAGAGGTGATCATTGTTGCAGGCACCACAAATCTACATCACAGCGCTCACAAATATGCTCTTTCTGTGAGGTCCCATTGTCAGGACGGAGCGCTCCGGTTTTAGAATGTAATTTGAGTAATTACAGCAGGTCATGTGTTTCTGAGACGTCGTTAAAAATGAATAACTTCAAGGCTTAGGTAAATGCTAAGATGACATTTATTGTGTAGTGTGCGGTTGTTAGCACAAAGTAGCTTTTATTGTACGTCTTTATAGTGTAACCACTTCCCCCCCCTGACACAGGCCCAGTGGTGAAATGGGGTGAAATGAAGCGTAGAAAGAGTCTGGGCTTGCGAGACAGCTACACCTGTACTAACGCCAGAATACAAGCACTGTCATTCTGAGACCCAAACTAAAGCACTGTAATGACATTGCAGCTGCCAATATTGCCGTGGCGAGACATTTACAGTGCCACCAGTGCTTAACGTTCACCTCTCTGTTTCCCACCTGTCACAAAGCCGAGCGAGTCGATACCAGAGTCGCTTGTGCATGTGTCGGCCTTTATTTTTCCTGCCTGTAAGCGGCTGTAATGCTGTTTCAGATGTTTTGAGCGCTCAACTACCCTGAATAACCTTCCTTGAGGAACCGACTTCCACAAGTCATTTGAGGTTGGGGTGAAGTTTTAAATAAAGATGTGGCTTGTGGCGGCCAGCTGACTCTATATGCTTTTGTATATGCTAGCCGGGCACGGCCGCAGCCAAACAAGCTCTTTTTTGCGATCATGTTTCCAAACAGTATGCAGTCTGGAGGCTTCACATCAGGCCCAGTGCCCACATGTAGATGTTTAAGTTGGGGAAATATGAAGCTGAAACCACAGAATGTTAGAGGGAAACAGCACCTGTGAGGATATGTAAGGACTTTTACTTAATGTATATGGATATTCTTTTTTACCGAAAGCTAGTTTTAACAGTATTGACGATCATAGCCTCAAATATGTTGTTCTATGCAGTTATTTAAAGGGGACATGTCATGCTAATTTTCAGGTTCATACTTGTATTTTGGGTTTCTACTAGAACATGTTTACATGCTTTAATGTTAAACAAATACACATTATTTTTCTCATACTGTCTGTCTGAATATACCTGTATTCACCCTATGTTTGAAATGCTCCGTTTTAGCGCCTGTCCCCTTAAGCCCCCCTCCATCTCCGAGGCTGCATCTCACAATGAGCCGACTGTAAATCAGTGGATGCTGTTTGTGTATCACAACCTTCAGTGAACCCCTGACATGTTCAGTTCTAAAGCTTGATATTACCAAGTTGAGGGCGGTATAAGCTACAGAAGTAACCTTATTACACGTTATCTTATAGCAACATTGACTCTTATATATAAACCACCTTTGCAGACAACTTGGGGAAAATACAGGTCTTTTTCACAACAGATATTGTACTTGTTACAGCAGGAAAACACAGGTATTACTGATGATATTAAAGGGGACATACATATATATGCTCATTTTCAGGTTCATACTTGTATTTTGGGTTTCTACTAGAACATGTTTACATGCTTTAATGTTCAACAAAACACATTTTCTCTCATACTGTCTGTCTGAATATACCTGTATTCACCCTCTGTCTGGAACGCTCCGTTTTAGCGCCTGTCTCTTTAAGGCCCCCTCCAAAAGAAGCCCAGTCTACTCTGATTGGCTTCGGAGAAAAATATGGTGCACCTTTGCAAAGGTAGTTCTCTAACCAGGAGCGATATATTCTAATGAGCCTGCATGTGACATAGGAAGTGGAGCCAAATCTGAATGGCTCTTATCACGCTTATTTATGTTCAAGTGTTTATTTTTTCTTTAGTTATTTGATGCTGTACAATGTGGTGAGACGTCATGATTGACAGCTGTGATTGACAGATGCGCTGAGTGAAATAGTTGCGCCGGAGGCTCGGGAATTGTACGTGAGATGAGATGTAATTTTAACTTTACAAGACCATCACGAGTCTGTGTAATAGTGTCAATTTTATCATGAATGTAGTTATAGAGATTTTATGGTTAGTTGTTGTGTCTTTCTAGCCAAACAGCTACCGTGGTGCTAACGTAGCAGCTAGGTGGCTCACGCTAACAAGCCCGAGCTCGGCCCGTGATTGGCTCGGGAGGGTGTGTTTGCGGGACCTCGATACAGAAGCACCCAGCCCCCCAGATCGCTAGTGTGCAGACTCTGGTTCCAAATGACGTCAAATCTTAAGATGGCAGCTTCCGTATCCGGAGTATTTTGGCTTCGCTTTTGTTCAGCGTGAGGAAGTGGAGACGCGTTGTCATCTATATATACAGTCTATGGTTGGTAGGCACTCCAGATACCCCCAGCACAAGCACTGAAATAGTGAGTTTTTCATCATATGTCCCCCTTTTAAACAATATCTCACAGCTTTGGTTTTATCTTTGACAGTCATTTAATAAGTCTACATACTGTACATTTATGTATGTTTGTTCTTAATTCAAATTGTGGGTATTTCAGTTTGGAAAGATGCACTTTTTTAAGGATTTCTTTACAACCCTACATTTTAATGTAATCGTTCTCTCTGTCGCACACAATTTTACAAAGATATTTCGTACGACTGTGTGTAGTTCCCTCTTTGTTCTCTCTTCCTCTGTGTCTTCCTCCCTCTTTCTGTTTAGCAGCACAGGTTTGTGTTGTGGGTTAGAGAGGGTGAGTTAATGCACAACGTCAAACCAGCTTGTAGCGCTGCCTCGGCTCTGACCCGTGCAGATTGTGGAGTGACCCCGGTGTTGCTGCCCTGAGCCTGCAGTTGGAATCCAATCTCCTCGCCGGGATAGGGTGCGTGTTTTAGCAGTCGGCTTCGAAAACTTTGCCCCCCCCCAGCCTCCTCCAAAATCTATCCTTCCTCTAACAAAACCTGGTTTTGTTTTCATCTGTGATGACCCGGATTAGGAGGTTTTTTTGTCTCACAGCACATTTGTTTAATCACATTAGACCCGTCATGCTCTCTGCTCTTAGACTGTGGAGACAAGAAAATCTGGAAAACGTTCTGTTCTGTCTTTTGGAAAAGAAAGAGGAATTTAAAATATGTAAATGCAACTACTGGTAATATTAAATGTCAATCACACTCAATGGCGGGTTGTATGTTAATAGATCGTTTTCAGGGGTTAATGAGGTTATTGAAGTGACGAACATAAAGCCACAGCTAATCAATGGAAATATTTGCCACACTGAAGTACAATTAAATCAATAGGACTACCTTATATTTAAATGATCATTTTCAGATTTAGCAACCTTGAAGAGGGGTGATTTAATCATCTAAAAAAATGTCTGCCCTCTTCTAGCGGTTTCAGATTACACTCACTCTTCTTCCAATTACAAGCCTGGGAGGTAGAAATCGATGGCTACAGACAAGTGACATCGTTAAGGCATTTTGAGGGAAACTGAAATCACACGGGGTGTGATAGCCCGCTTGTTTAATGAGTCATCCAAAAGGAGTGCTTCTCCACACCTATTTGTTCCCTCTCCATTTGGGCCTTTTGCCGTCCTCGTCGGTGGTAATTGTCTGGAACGCGCCGGCTACGACACAGCCACGCTGCCTCACGCTGAGATGCATTAGTGCCGTTTTAAACGTGGCGCAGGGTGAGACTGCACCCCTGTAATTCGATAAAAGTGAATGCAGGGAGGAAAAGGAAGAGGGAGGGATGCAGGGGAGGGCAGCAGGCTCACGAAGCGACTTCAGAGTGGATCGCCAGCAGGCTTTCAAGGTCAAAAGCATCAGCTGAAGGTGTCTCTCTTACTTTCTTTCTTTTTCTCCATCATGTGCGCACGTATTACCTTCTCTCTCTCACGCTATTCAGCAGGTGCTTTAGTACCCGACATTACCTCTTCGCTCGAGCCTGAGCAACCGGGCTCATGCCAAACAGGACTTGATCATTAGCTTCTCAAAGCTTTTAGACTTTACCAAGGAAAAGATTTGAGTATTACTGGTACAGTGGTAACAGAACGGTTGGAAAGAGGGAAATGTTTGACTGAAAGGTTGAAGAAGAGGATGCAAAGCAGCGCAAAGGGAGAGTTGTTTTTTTGTGATTGTTTTTTTTTAGCACCGATACGATGAAATTAAAAGCAAGTCGGAATAGAAATAGTGTTTGGATGTTGGGGAAGAGAGACGTTGAAGATACAATCAGACATCAGCAACCTGCTGAGAGTCTTCAGTCTAATTCTACTGAGAGCACATAGTTAACTCTGTTTCTTATTCCACGATGGCTGCCAACTTGAGAATTCATAATAATTAGACTCAAATAGAGAAGCGATTATGAAAGGAAATGGTGATGATGCTTTGATGAGCAAAAAAACAAGGACACTGTCTAGTGCAGACAAAAAGATATAAACGTCTGTATGTGTATTCATACCTGAGGAACTGTCACACACGTGGGTGTAGACATCACAGTGTGTTACATTATATCATAAGAGGTGGCTGATATGTAATTTTTGGTGGTAATTTTATATCATGATATTAATATACTGTATATCATCATGTAGTGAATTTCTCAACCGTTCCATTGAGCAGCTGGTTGTGGATATTAACATAATCAGATGGAATGTCTGTTTTTGGATAAGCCTTTAAATTAAATCCCTGGAAAATTACAGTACTTGATGCAAAAATCCCGTAAATCCAATATCTCCAAACAGAAGCCTTGCTAATTGATTTTGCACTATTTCCCACAATGCACTAACACAACCAGATATTTAAAAGGAGTAGCTATATACCATGCTCGAGCAAATTGTCAACTGGCGATTTAGAAATGACTTGAGTTTCATTGTGAATACTCGATTCTGATTGGCTGTAAGGTGTCTAACCATTCTAAATTAATGCGCTGTCTACAAAAACTTCTTCTGTTTTTCAACCCTACTCATTGTTATTGACTTTGAATCTTACTAGCATAGCTTTAACTTTATGCTAGCATTATTATCTCAAAATCAATATCAAGATTTCATGGAAATCTTGATATTGATTTTGAGACAATGACATGGCTTGATAGCTAGCTAGTTTTGTTGTTAAACATACTGTATTTACTGTTTGTCAACCGTACGCAATTTATTGGCTTTGAATCTTGCTAGCATAATGTTAGCTTTATGCTAGCATTATGCTAATCAAAACTTCGTGAAAATCTTGATATTGATTTGGGGACAATGATGTGGCTCGATAGCTAGCTAGTCTTGTTGTTAAACATACTGTCAAATTATATTTACTGTTTTTCAATCGTACGCAATGTTATTGCTAGCATAACGTTAGCCTTCTGGCTCGTAGATGACCCAGATTGTTCTATGAGCTGAGCGGACTAGAAATATCTCCCGTTGCCAAGTCGTATCTGAGGTCCATCCTATTTACTGGAGCAGTGAACGAGGTTTCCATAGCATAATTTTTTTTTTTCTTTGGCAAGTGACAGTGGTATAAGCGGATAATGCCCTTCGAGTTTTCCATTATCAGGAATTAATGGACTTCGGGCGCAGCAGACAGTTCTGGCCTCCGCGTCGTCTATTAATCCCTGATAATGGACACCTCGTCGGGCATTATCCCTTACATATTGCATACCCCTAATTCACACAGGCACACAGCCAAAATGTACTTTTATGGTAATGATTTACAAATCTCACAAGTTCCCTTAAAGTTCCCTTAATGTCATCTTTTGTTTAGTCCTCTAATCTCTGACTTTAATGAGTTCATTGATGTCTTGTCAGCAGGTGTCGGTCCTAAACTTTCTGTAGCATGCTGGGCATCTGTCTTACTTATTTTTTTGCTGTTTTGTAGGAAAATGCACCATCTTGTACTAATAAATATATGTATAATACATTTACATAATACATACAATGCAAAATGTATTCCCTAAAGCCTCACCCGGTGATTGCTGACTGCCGAACAGACGTCAATGTATTATGCAGTGGCATCGTCGTCACACTCTTGAGGTGTCCTTTTTACCCCGGCACCCAGCGACACTTCATCCCGCTCTGAGAAGGAGCAGAAGGAGAGCGGAGTCTGGTTTTGAAGGGTGAATGCATCCTGCCACACTTCACTCTCAAAGCATGTAAAAGGCAGCCTGATTCGACTGTTTGCTCCCGCGTGCCTGAGCTGTGTGTGCTTCAAGGTGCTTCTTGGATTTCAGGAGGGGCCTTTTAACTTGAAACCAAAGAGAGGCAAGTCAATTTTTTTCTCTCAGTGTGCCTGGGAGAGAAGAAAAAAAAGCGCAAGCTGCTTTTGTTTTTGGTCCCAGCAGTGCTGAGAGTATTAAGCCTGCCCACCAATTAGGGCATGCCGATTCTTCCAGCCCATGAATTATTAAGAGCGGCCCATCGACTAGGAGCGGTGACGGAGGGCAAGAGAGAAGGGCCAAGCCACCTGAGCACCACAGCTGCATTTGTTAAGGCTGTCTGTGTACTGCACCAACGCTGTTACAATTTAAGTAACCTCCACAACACTGAGCTCCAGCGTTTGGGTTTTTGATTATTTTCAATCTACAAATTGGATAAATGCAGCATTTATTCAACAGCGTATGTATTAGAAAAAAAAAAAAAAGAAACGGGAGAGACAGATAGGATAATGTACGGTATTAGATTGCAACCTGCAACACCGGCTACCCTCAAGGTCAACCAATTCATTCCTGCTCTAGAATTTATTGCCTGGTAGTAGCTAAGGCAATGAGGTGCTGTGAACCTTGAGCTCATGTCTATATAGAAGGTCTTCACAGCCATATACTGGGGAGGGGGGGGGATCCTGCTTGTTAACGCTCCATTCAGGGCTCCAAACCAGCTCCGGTGCCTGAAACATGACCCCGTGATAGCGACGGCCAAGGCCTGCTGATGCGCCTGCTTTTTTTTTTTTTTGGGAAACACCAAGTTAAAGTTCCCGTGTACCATCACCTCCTCACGAATCATGAAGTCTTTGCCAATGGGCCGTAACTCGCGAGGAACGACGCGAACACTGCGAAATTAGGTGCCCGTCAAACGTGACTCCTGGCGATTGTCAGTACTTAAGATGTATTAGACGGGAGAAGGGGAACTGCTTTATGTGGAAGCCCCCGCCTCACTGGATAACAGAGCTATCATTATGCATGAATAATTGGATGCATTCCTTTTTATTTTTTCCCCTCTCTCTCTCTCTTTTCACCAGTGGGCTGTTTAATGTAGCAGAGTTGTCAAATAAGGCTGTCGCAGGGAGAAAGAGTGAGCCAAGACTGATTACTTTATGTGAATGACTTTTTTTCTCTCTCGCAGAATTGAAATAATTCAGAGCAGTTAAGAGAGGAGTGGGACTGTGGAGAGAAGGATATATGTGAATATCGTGGCACGGCGGGGCTTTTTAAGTGTGTTGTGATTTAGTTATTTATTGTTTTGCTGCAGGGAACGAGACGAGAAGAGAATGCTGGTCTCTCAGATGTCTTTAAATAGAGATCCTGAATGCCTACTTGCCCGCTTGCTTGTACTGAAATGGCTGGTTCAATCTCCGTTTGGTAATATACATTAGCCATGGTCCTGTTTGTCACCGGAATAGACTAAGTGCCCTTTAGCTGGCATTAGATCCAGTGTTTTCCCTCTCTGTTGCGCCCTTGTTTCTGAAAAACCACCGGGCCGAAATAGTTTAATGCTCGCACAAGAGCGCCGCTTTGTTCGTTTATCAGTGCACCTCCCTGTCTGGAAAACACATATACGATGACGTGCAATACCGAGCTCAGGCTAGAATCCAGAAATTGCACAGGAATTATGTCCTTCAGTTTGTCCTCTTTCTGTTGTCTCTTCTCTTTCCTCCCTTGAACATTCAATTTCTCCCTCTGGGTTTGACCAACCAGCAATTTCCGTAGTCTTGAAGAATATGCAACACGCTGCGTGAGATGCTTTTTGGACACTTCCTTCTCATGGTAGCAGGATGACAATAAGGCAACAGTGAAAATATCATAGAAACAGATTTACAGTATCATGTTGACAAGTGATAAAAAAAACTCATAGGTTCAAACTATTTGAATGTCTATTTTTGCGCATTAAAGCATTTACCGGTATGTCCATGAAAACGTGTCCTAACTAGCCATGAGCTACGCAGCTCTGCGCAGCGCGCCGCTTTAAGCTGAATTGTTGTCGGACACCCTGTTTCTATATATTCCTGTCGCTCGCTTTGATAGCACCGCCATGAACGAGGCACGACTGATTCGTGAAGTTGGCTGGAGGGAGATCGCCAGGGAGCTGAATGTTTCCTACTTGCTGTTGGCTATATTTTATGTAAAATCCACAGTAGTAAATATCACAATATAAAACGATAGCAAGTAGGCTACTCACCCATCTTTTAAGTGGTTTACGTCTCCAGCAGTGTTGCTTTTTTTTTTACACAATCGAATGTTAATTTTCATATTTTTTTTACAATTCAAATATACGAATTTAGAATATTCGTTGACAGCCCAACTATTTTGCACTGTATTAAATGTGGATTTAATGCAGTGGTGATGAGGACCTGACATTAGTGCCATAGTATCACAAATAGAGATGTTAATAATTAACGTAAACTGTAATTTTGACCGATTAATGCTATCAGTTAAGCAGTTAAAAAAAAAAAAATTTAAAAGCTGAGCATAACTCAGAGGAGCGGCTCGTCACTAACATGAGAATAGCTGGTCCACCTTAACACCCCACCTTAAGTGAGTCTGGGCCGAAGTTGTCGCTAACTTTGGGGCTAATCAGCAGATGGCAAGCAAGACACGGGAGCTTGGCTTTGGTCTTGAGGAGTTGTAGCATTTATTCACCGACAAATAAACTGTACACACACTGCGCTGCTACGTTCACAGCTGTAACATTACTGTCTGACACACATGAGTATACCAGGGAGACACACAGCTGACAAACTGGCAGCTAAACTAATTGATGCGGTAGAGACTTACTGCGAAAGTGGCCGCATGTGTCCACGACAACTCTCCCTAACCGGTGAACCGGGGACTCAGTTGTCTGTTTTGCGCATTCAGTACACTGCAGCTGGCGGTAAATGATAGATTTGACATGTTTGTGCATCAGGTTGTCGTTGCATTTCAACCACAGCACCCCCGCATGCAAGGCGCTGATCTTGTCAGTTAACGTTTAATGATCGGTTAAAGAGGGTCGGCTATGGTCAGGGAAAAAAATCTAAATTAGCATCCCTAGTCTCAACTCCCAAGTTCCCGAAAGGGATATAAAGTTAAATAAGACAGTGTTGTCTGCCAGCGAGTAAAGTTGTTGTCAGTAATCAAAGTTTTGGCTAAATGTATTCTCTAAATTTAGTTGTGGGAAGCAAAAAATAGACTCACTTAGAAGTCCAAAGATTCAGACTCCTCAGTGTCAGAGTCAACTGCTGCAGAGTTTTCATGAGCTGCCTACTGTCACTTTGACTGGATTTGTGTAGTCTTTTTGTTATTCTCTGCTGCCCCCAAACCACGATCAGGGGTCTGATAAACATCGCACAAGTCTGGAGAGAATCGACCAGAACTGGGACCAGACTGGAACTGAAGGGGCCTGGAGGAGCTGCAGTCTGCTGCTTCCATGTCAGTCAGTCATGAGTTGTTTACCTTTTCCAAATCGTGACTCAGCCTCATTATCTTTAGCCTTTTCCTACACCTGCCATCCAGCTGGAGCCCTTCGCTACGCACGTAACATTAAACTGTCTATTGACGGCCTTTTGTTATGTCTGCTTTTGCTTTAATTACCTCAACATGTGCCTTCGATCTCTAACTATCCTTTAGTATCCTTTAGTTTAGCGTAGTTCTACTTCGGTGAAACACATTAACAGGTCGATGAGCCTCGAGATGAGTCTTAAAATATGCCGGGGCTGATGGGAAGATAAGTTGGGCCTCTTGTGGGACGCGAAGCAGTCTGTAACTAATTAATTATGCACTAATTCCAGCACATTCTTTCTCCAGCTAAAAACGAAGGAATGCCACCCTGGCTCGTCGACAGCTTTCTGTGTGTGGTGAGCCTCACCTCCTTGTCATCCGCTGGCTCTCTGAAATTATAGAAGAAAAAAAAAACCCAAAAGAAAACAGCGTGAGGATCATTGTGATGGTAATGGTGCATCCACGGTTTTGGGCAGACCCCTTCATATTCAGCCCCACAATGACTCTGCTGTCTTGGGCATTTAAGAGGTGGTCCGCCGCTATACTGTTGGCGGACGGCCGAGCCGAGGAGCTTCCTGTTCATGTGGTAATCTGCGCGGCGGTACAATGGAGCGAGCGCTGTTCTCTCAGAAGCCCGGCCCCGCACATTCAGCGGGAGAATAGAGGGCCACACACCACAACAATAACAGTCCGCCGCTATCATCTCATGAAAAGTCTCCATTGGAGGGTAAATAAATAGTTTAGAAACCCTTTAGTGAGCACAATAGGCCAGACCACCGCTGATTTTCATCTTTGATGTCTCCTCACAATTTGCCCTGCCTTATGAAAATATAATGTCGGGCTGGAAAAACAGAATGTAGAAACTCTATTGTATTGTACTTTGAAGGAGAGCTGCGAGGGCTTTCTTTGGTAGAAAATAGTGGGATCATTTTCGTCACGCAAGATTTAAATTTGAAATGAAATAAAAGCCAATTGCCAGATTCATTAAGCTGAGAGAGGATCCCTGAGTGTAAGCCCTACGTTCCAGTAACTACTTTCCAATCGCTCGCAAAAGTGTGCGCATTAGACACAGGGGTGACATCATCAAAAGGAAAAAGAAATAAGAATAGAGAGTACTTTTATCGCTATTGCTACTCTGCGTTTTCAGAAAGTTGTTTTTTGAGTGAGAGCATCTCAGCAGTGAGGGATCCTTGTTAAAGCAATTGTCGGAGGGAAGAAGAACCATAATCTCCGGCTTTGATTCACGAAGTGGTTTGCGACGGGATTGCTGATTTGGGACAATTGCACATCTTTTTTTTGAAATTTATGGTCATTCAGCCTGCACTGTGATGCTAAATTAAACCTCTGAGGAGCTTTGTGAATAGATACAGTACATAAGACTGAACAAGAGAAACTCTTGTTTCTGTCTGGCTTCGATGGGAACGTTTAAATAACGAAAAATGTATGAATGAACTGTAAACCTTGACTTTGTTCAGCCGAGACTGAATAGCTCGCCTTTGAAGATATAAAAGCTCCGATAGCATCTCTGTAGAGTTTGTTCTAACCTGCTTGAACCCAGATGGCCTCTGTTTATCTACACTGGCTGTGTGATCCCTCACCGTGTCCAAGTGTTGCATGCGTTAAACTCTTTCCAGCAGCCCCGACGAGAGCGCAGCGGGCCAGAGTCACTGAGGCAAGCAGTCAGGCGAGGGGGAAACATTACACCATTACGCTCACCTGTTCCGCAGCCACGGTGACTTATCTCATGAATAAATCATGCTGCCAAGGTCCGGACAACTCAGACACTGCACCTCTTCTCTTTTGGCAGATGTCTGCATCCCTATCCATCTATTTCTCTCTCTTCTTCTCTCCCTCTCTACCGTCTTGTGTCTTACACCTCTCGCTCTAGCTGGCCGCCCGACAGCACTCGACTTTATTTATCACGCGATTGTGACACTTTTGGATAAAGCTCCCCCACACCCACGCTGATTGAACTCTGCTTGTGAGAGCTGGGAAGCACAGATCATTCCCCTTTGGTTTCCAGTAAGTCATGGGATTGACGGCTCGGGACGGTCTGCCCAGAAGAGGCCGACTCTCTTCCTTTTAAATCACTTCAGAGAGGGCGCTTCTGAATGGCCCCTAACTCAGCGGTCATGCCGACGTGCCAAACCAACAGAAATACTGAAAGCAGCTATGTTGAAAATAAAAACTGAAATCGACTGACGGACAGGAAGAAATCAAATAATAAGCGTGTGTTCCATTTGAGCTTTGTCTTTGATGTGAAAACCGTACTTTTCCCGACACATCTCTCTTGGTATGACATATCCAGGTGCACAGAGGCAGAATAGCGAGCAGCGATTCTAAGGATGTTACAATGCGGCATTGTTCTCACATTGACCCGAAGTAAAACAATCCTCTGCATAGCTCCGCCGTCTGCTGCTGACGGCAGCCCTGCAGTATGTGAGCTCAGGCCCGAGGAGGCGGGCGGATATACAGAGCTTTTTGTGTTGAGTAATGCTGATATTCCTTCAAGGGGGGATAGTTGCTTAACACACTGTGCAGAATCTGGCACGGCGTCGTCTTTGGCCTACTAAACTCTGCTCAACACTATGTAAAAACTCCCCAACGGCTGTTAGACAGGGAGGAGAAAGGGGGTGGAGAGGAGGAGGAGGAGAGAGATTCGGAAGAGGGGGGGGGGGTAGCAGGAAGGAGAAATGGAGGACTAGCAGCCAGATGAGGATTGGGATGGATTTAGGGATAGATGAGAGCTGACTGAAGGGATTGGAGAGGGTGAAGAGAGGATGGATGGAGCACTAGCAGGGGGATAGATTCAGTTATGGGGGGTTAGAGAGAGGGAAACAGGGGGGAGTCAAGATGGCCCACAGTACGGTAGTTTAACAGTCCAATGTATGGACAAGACAGACAAGCTACTTAGGCTGTGATGAATCTGTTGTCCCTTGTCAAAACACGACGCGTGTACAGTGATGGTGAACCGAATGGAAATATGTTAGTTGTGATTTACTGCTTTGACAAAGTGCACTTGTTCGGTAAAGATGATGAGTCATTGCCTGAAGTACGCTATCAGCCCACTTCAGAGTGTAAACTTGCAGCCTGTTGTGACAAATTAGATCTCATCCAGGGCCGCAGCAAAATGACAAACCACAAAATGCCTCCAGTTAAGGCCTTCACACACCGGAGGAGTGACAAATAAACGGCACAAAAATGCGAAATACTCGGCTGCAAATATATTAGGCATAAAAACTAGGGCTGATTAAGTTGATGTGATAATAACGCGTTAACACAAATTTGCTCCACGCCACTGATTTCTTCAACGCATTTACACAACCTGTGATTTTTAGGTTTTAGCGGGCTCAGTTTTAAAGAGAGTGAAAGTTCAGGTATCATGTGAAACTAGAAAACCTGAGGAATCCATTGGTACCAACCGTGTCATACTAGCTTTTCGCGAAGGAGGTTAAATAACGCTCCAAACGTGCACTTAATTTTGGCGAGGAAAAACTGGCATCGCCATTTTTAAAGGGGTCCCTTGACCTCTGACCTCAAGACATGTGAATCAAAATGGGTTCTATGGGTACCCACGAGTCTCCCATTTACAGACATGCCCACTTTATGATAATCACATGCAGTTTGGGGCAAGTCATAGTCAAGTCAGCACACTGACACACTGACAGCTGTTGTTGCCTGTTGGGCTGCAGTTTGCCATGTTATGATTTGAGCATGTTTTTTATGCTAAATGCAGTACCTGTGAGGGTTTCTGGACAATATTTGTCATTGTTTTGTGTTGTTAATTGATTTCCAATAATAAATATAAACATACATTTGCATAAAGCAGCATATTTGCCCACTCACATGTTGATAAGAGTGTTAAATATTTGACAAATCTCCCTTTAAGGTACATTTTGAATAGATAAAAATGTGTGATTAATTTGCGATTAACTGTGGACAATCATACGATTAATCACGATTAAATATTTTAATCGATTGACAGGCCAAGAATAAATGTATTCTGTTCCATCATTCGACTGAACATTACGCTGCCTGGAAAAGCCCTTCGTCACCAGAGCTCTGCACCCAGAGGAGCCTCAATGGGAAGCTTCGTCTCTGTGTAAAACAACACCAGATATTAGAAAGAGAGCAGCAACCTCCCCTCTCTCTCTCTCTCCCTGTCTCTAATTGGGCACATTCTTCAGGAGTCAGTTATGTTTTTCACAGGAAGTGTAGGCACAAACAGAGGACTGTGGAAGATCTGGATAGAGCTGGACCAGCTCTTTTTTCAGCGTGACCTGTCTCTCACTGAGACAAATGTCTGCCAATCCAGTCACGGACTGGCATCCAGCCTTGAAATGTTCTCACAGGTTGCATAAAGTAATTTTAACTGACTTTTAAGGTACATTTTGAACAGATAACTAATGTGCGATTAATTTGCTTCATAGCACTACTTTGAGAGGGCTCATACACTGAGAGGGTGCATCTCTTTACCAGTGAAATAGAGTACTGACCGATTCAATCTTTGCATGTAAACCATCATTCATAAAACACGATACAGCGTTTTTGGAATCAATTCAGTATCACAAAACATAATATCGCGATATTCGATATTTTTTATAATTTTTCTTACACCTCTAATTGACCCGGAGCAGCGTCTGGCAGTTTTACTGAGGTAAATTGTGTTACAGCCTAAGCTTCTGTGAGCTATTTTATTGAGTTTCCTTTCAGCGAAATGCTCTTGAGTAAATTTTCCTCTGGTCAACAGCTACGCAGTTACGCTAGGGCTTTTATTGTGAAAGATAACAGCAGAAGGAGTGGATCTGGTGTGCACTGCCTTGGTCAAGGTTGAAAGGAGTTCTAAAGTTTGCCATCTTGGTTTTTAGATTACGAAGCCTCCGTGTTGTTGACTATAGCGTACGTACTGAATATGTTTGTTCCGCACAACACGATTGGTCGATGCCTTTATTCCAGGTGCCAAAGCTTGTCACTTTTTCGCCGCATTATATTCACGTTCTGGGTGATCGTACGAATTAAACCCCCCCACCCCCCCCCCCCGGTGTCTAAAGGCCTTTAGGAATGCATTTGTCAGAAGTGAGCTGGGTGCCAAATCAGAGGTTGGAGCCGCGCCACAAAGGTGGGTGTTTCAGACACTCTAACCTCACAGAGACGAAGACTATGGTGCAGTCAGGCGGTCCTTGCCAAGATATAAAGTCACAAAGTGTATCACCAGGCAGTTGCCCTCAAACAAAGTGAAAATACCAGTGTTAAAGTATGAGTTTTAAAGCTGTACGTGAGGTGTTGATGTAGCTATATATTTTCAGTGCTAAATCCAACATTTGTAGTGCAAATATTTGGATACAATTCATTTTCAAACATGCAGAAGATCCCAGATGATATTTTCATCTTGCTCTCTTTTCCCCCCCCCCTCATTTGAGAAAAAGAAACAACACTCTTGTCGGTTTGATTGCCTGCTGCTGCACGACCTTTTCTCTAACACATCCAGAAGTTCACATCCATCAAAATCTCATTTACAGCTCGCCTCGCAATTACAGAATTGCTGGATAATGTACCATTTCAAAGCCATTTGTTTTTTTCCCATAATAATGTTTCAGTTGTCATATAGACAAAAAACGGAATACCTGCGTCACTTTGTGTCTCATTTAAATTATGTCTGTAGAGCAATAATCAAAAAGAAATAAGGGCCAAATAGACGTTGAATTATCCGGTATTACAAACGTGGTCCGTCCGTTTTTAAGCGTTTAAACATCAGTGTCACCACCTTCCTCCTGCTACCGCTTGTACACCTGATTTCTCTGGCTTTGTTAAATAAGGAACGCAGCCAGGTTGGTTAGGGTCCCTCTGCGAAATCCCTGGATATGTTTTTCAGATGGACGTCATAAAATAACCCTATAAACTACTACAAACAGACCGTTTTCCATTTCCCTAGCTGATTTGTTATAGCGGTGTCTCAAGCCTTCCTGCCACAACAGCGGCTGGTGTTTAGTGCCAGTATTTAGTCTGGCAATTGTCAGAGACGCTCCAGTGAGTGCATTCCTCGGGGGCCAAAAGTGACATTCCAGACCCAGTGCAACTATTTTGCATGTGAAAGAAAAATGAATATTCAAAAGAGGAGAGGATGTTTGTCCTCTCCTGTATGTATGTAGGTATGTATGCTTGCACGTCAATGCCAGTTCGCTTTGTTTTTGTTCCGTTCGTGTGTGTGAATCCACCTTTTGGTGCGTTTCCTTGTGTGTATAATCACACATTTCTCAGCAGTGTACGAGAACTGAATTTCTCCACAGGAGTAGAATACATTAACGCACAGTATGTTCACACAGCAAGGTGCAGAATAATGGTGATAATACGCAGAAAGCATCGACAGGTATAATTAAATAATGTGAAGGAATAGGTTCAGTTCCCACACACTATCAGCACCGACTTTATGAGAGTTATGTGTCATGGATCTTTGTTTGGCATTGAATTCACAATATGAGACAACAACAGCTTAATATCGAAGCCACAGGCTGCGTGAAACGAGCAAAAGAAGAGCCAAACACCTGAGACAATTAGCACCTCAACAACTGATGGAAAACAACCTTAAAATGAGGCAAACAAAATCAATATGATACAAACGAAAATAGGAAAATACATTGAGTAAATAATTAAAAGCAAATAGTCTAATATTTGACAATTTCTTCATATTCCTTAATAGTTATTGATGTTGTTGATAACAATAGCTTATTTTCCACAGTCCATCTAATCTTTTATGCATTTTTTTCCATTTCTTTATACATATTTTCATTTCTATTCTATGGATTTTGACATACATTGTCTCATTTAAAGAATGTTTTTATCGATGTGTAATTCAGATGTTTGTCTGGCTTCACTTTCAATTATTTGATGTCAGGGCTGCCCCCTCTTAGGGTGCTTTCACAAGCAATAGTTCATCTGGCTAGTCCGAATCCCAGTGAAATCAGTGGAAGTCTGGTTCAGTTTCACAGTTCACAAATTAAAGTGGACCAAATAAAAAAAAATGAATTTGCTTAGGGGCGTGTATGAAGGAGCGAATTCTTTTTCATCTCGAGAGCTGCCACTTCTATGCAGGGAATTGCGGATTTTGAAATATTTCTATTGAAGTGTTTCCACTTTGAATCGGCACGAATCCCCTCTCCTCCAGTTTATCCCTAATGACTAAACGTCACTATTTTTGTGGTCTTTATTTAGCATATTCTGTGTTCTCTTCGGCCCAGATGTTAAAGCAAACATCCGATTTCTGCAGAAGTCCAGGTCAGTCCTCTCCCACCGATGTTAACCTGTCATTTACGTCTCAACGAATGCCCACGCAGGCAGTCTGAGTTTTGGTTCGCTTGGAAACGATCCAAGACCACCTCTCACAAGCGGTCTCGGACCGGCGTTCACAACCGCCTGAACGAACCGCACCGGGGGTTGAATCGCGCCAGAGTACGATTAAAACGGACTAAATGTTGGCATGTGAAAGCGCCCTTAGTCGATCAGTTGACTGATTGGTTGTTTTGGTCTTAGTCGACTATGATTTCTGTAGTCGATTAGTCGGGGTTTTTTTTATACTTTTTTTATGCTGAATGATTATTTCCAAGAAACTTTTGATTAAATCAACTAATCAATTCGTCGAGTGTTAGTCAACTAAGAATTTCTTTGGTTGGGGCCCTAGTTGTTGCAGCCTGTGGCTTTAGTATAAAGATGTTGTTAGATATTGTTCACTTGATGCCTGATGAAGGTCAGTGATCAAAACATTGTATCTCTGATAAACTCAGTGTTCACAACCTTTTCCTTCAGTACACAAAGCATAGCATGACGTACGCACTGTTACGCGTGCTGTTCTAACATTTACAGAGAAATATCTGCTAACAATCGTCTTTTATGTGTAAAAACACTCTGTGTGAGTCTGCTATTTGTAAAAGCAGCGATAACGTGGCTCAATTATGCAAACATTACGTATTTTAACATATGGCCGTGGGCACGCAGTCAAAGGCACACTGAAGTCAGCGTCGGGCAGTAACTCATGCACTAAGGCTGTTGGGGACCTTTGAGCCTCTTTGCCACTCCTGAACCAATTACAGCCTTATTTATGAATTTGAGCACAGTTGACCTTCTGGGAGAGGAGACGTAAATTTGTTTGTCTGGAGAACGACGTAACAAATGGCATTCTGGGACGGCTCAAGCTTCCTCTCTATCAATCTGTCCCCTGTCTCTCTCGCTCTCGCTCCCCTTGGCATCCACACTTCAGCCATAACTCATCAACTGGTCAGCCGGTCAGCTATCTATTCAGTCATTTAGAAGCGGCAGTCAGCCAACGACATCTTCTTGGACTGCCAGCCAAAGGCCAGTGGACTGAGAACTAACATGTAACATATGGCATATTTGAGACTACACTTAAGATGTATTTTTTGAGGGAGAGACTCACAGTTTGGTGTTTCTTATTCTCTTACTTTCTCTTTCCTTTATGCAGCCTATGAGAACATTTCAAGGCAGGATGCCAGTCCATGTCCGTGACTGGATTGGCAGACATTTGTCTCAGTGAGAGACAGGTCACGCTGAAAAAAGAGCTAGTCCACCTCTATCCAGATCTTCCACAGTCCTCTGTTTGTGCTTACACTTCCTGTGAAAAACATAACTGACTCCTGAAGAATGTGCCCAATTAGAGACAGAGAGAGAGAGAGGGGAGGTTGCTGCTCTCTTTTCTAATATCTGTTGTTGTTTTACACAGAGACGAAGCTTCATACTGAGGGTCCTCTGGGTGCAGAGCTCTGGTGACGGAGGGCTTTTCCAGGCATTGCAATATTCAAAAAACATTAAATGCATTGAGCTCAGACGAATGATAGAACAGAATACATTTATTCTAGGGCTGTCAATCGATATATATATATATATATATATATATATATATATATAATATTTAAACACAATTAATCGCATGATTGTCTATAGTTAAATTATTTGCACATTTTTATCGATTCAAAATGTACCTTAAAGGGAGATTGGTCAAGTATTTAATACTCTTATCAACATGGGAGTGGACAAATATGCTGCTTTATGCAAATGTATGTATATTTATTATTGGAAATCAATTAACAACACAAAACAATGACAAATATTGTCCAGAAACCCTCACAGGTACTGCATTTAGCATAAAAAACATGCTCAAATCATAACATGGCAAACTGCAGCCCAACAGGCAACAACAGCTGTCAGTGTGTCAGTGTGCTGACTTGACTATGACTTGCCCCAAACTGCATGTGATTATCATAAAGTGGGCATGTCTGTAAATGGGAGACTCGTGGGTACCCATAGAACCCATTTTGATTCACATGTCTTGAGGTCAGAGGTCAAGGGACCCCTTTGAAAATGGCCATGCCAGTTTTTCCTCACCAGAATTTAGAGTAAGTTTGGAGCGTTATGTAGCCTCCTTCGCAACAAGCTAGTATGACATGGTTGGTACCGATGGATTCCTTAGGTTTTCTAGTTTCATATGATACCAGTATCTTCACTCTCTTTAAAACTGAGCCAGATGCGTTAAGAAGAAGAAGAAGAAGAAAGGCACTTTTATTAATCCCCGAGGGGAAATTCAATTCCATCACTCTGTTATTTTTACATATACATATCACACACAGGCCCGAAATTCACACACATGCACAAACAGGACCTGTATACATGCATTAATGGAGAGATGTCAGAGCGAGGGGGCTGCCCCTGATTGGGGCGCCCAGAGCAGTTGGGGGTTTGGTGCCTAGCTCAAGGGCACCTCGGCAGTGCCAAAGAGGCAAACTAGCATCTCTCCAGCTACCAGTTCACACTCAGTACTTGGTCCATGCGGGGACTTGAACCGGCGACCCTCCGGTTCCCAAGCCAAGTCCCTATGGACTGAGCTACTGCCGCCCCAAAAAATTACGTTTTTTACGTTAAATGCGTTAAAGCAACTTCAGACCTCATTTGTACTTAAATGATCCATGAATTAGTTGATTAAAGAATATTAATTGTGTGGATTTTGCTTCTTTTTGTTTTGTATCAATGTAAATAAATATCTTACATATCGAGGGCTGCAACTAACGATTATTTTCAATGCAGATTAATCTGTTGATATTTTCTTGATTAATGAATTAATTGTTTGGTCTATAAAATGGTGAAAAATGTCGATCAGTGTTTCCCAAAGCCCAAGATGACGTCCTCAAATGTCTTTTTTTTGTCCACAACTCAAAAATATTCAGTTTACTGTCATAGAGGAGTAAAGAAACCAGAAAATAATCACATTTAAGAAGCTGCAATCAGAGAATTTTGACTTTTTTTTCTTAAAAAATTACTTAAACCGATTAATTGATTATCAAAATAGATGGCAATTTAATTCAAAAGTTGACAACTAATTGATTAATTGATTAAATATTGTAGCTCTTTGAGGTTTATGACTGTTGGTTATAAAAAAAGTAATTTGAAGACGTCAGCTTGTGGATTTTTCACTCCTTTCACACATTTTATAGACTAAATGATTAATGGCTTAATAAAAAAAGATCATTTGCCACATCTGTCAGCTCAAAATTGAGGGTTTGGTTAAATAAGTGACCTGGGGACCAATCTGTAATCATTATTTTGTCTATGGATCATAGCCACAGTATATCAGTGGGTCGGTTTTGCCAGCTCACGTTCAGCTAGAGACCAAAGTTTAGAACTATCTCTTTCTCTCTTTTTTTCCACTCTCTCTATCATCCTCCGTCCATCTCGTGGTTGCTGCTACTCGGTCTTTAAAGGAGCGCCTCTGTCCTCCCACTTCCTTGCTGCATCCATCCTGCAGTCTCCACTCCCACACCGGCTCGCTTGCAAACGGACCCAGCTGGCCATAATGATGACAAATCAGCCCAAATATTTATGTCCATCGAGTTTCACTTTGGCTCTGCCCACGGCTCGCTCTCTACTCTTTTTTTTTTACGGATCCCTCTGCGGCGGTCACCTCGCTCGCAGCCAAACCGTCGTAATCGCTCTCCACAAACACACTTAAGCCACCGGTTATGTCACCTAAACACCGGTTGACCTTTAATGTCCGCAGAGAGAACAGAGTTTATGGTTGGCCGAGGAGTGGTATAAACATGGAAGCTAAGGGTGTGCATCTGCAGATTTTTGTTTGTGCCTGGTGACCAACCTGTTCTGTAAATGATATTAATGCGATTGCAGAAACTAAACAAGAATCTGAGGTGATGGAGGACCTCTGAGAGAGTTACTAGCTCCGTGTCACATGTTGGAAACGGATTCTGAAAATGCTTGAACAGAAGAGAAAGTTCATAACTGCTTGAATTGATAACCGTAAGAATCCCCGTCAAATGTGCATTTCTTGACTCGTAACTTAAAATCAAAGATCTTAAAGTGTTTAATGCATGGCACTGTCATTAAGTTTTAATCAAAGAGAAAGAATGATAAAAGAAAAGACATCCCATATATTTATTTTATATTTCAAATACATCAGCTCAACATTTATGTTCTATTCATTAAATGTCACCCGATGATTTACCAGTCTAGACTCAGTATCAAGGGCAAACTGTGAAATGCAAATATTACCCTCCTATGTTTCTCTACATCATGCATATATATTGTCTCCTGGTACCATTGACCTGTAATTCAACTCAGGCTATTTGCCAATATAGACAATAGTGCTTTCTTTTTTCCTCTTTTTGTGATTTTAAAATCTGTATCCCTATTTCCATGTTAGGTAACATGAGACCAAGGAGGGATTGCTGTGATTGCCTTCACTGAATGTAACTGATAGTTGAAACATTTTGTTTTATGCTAACGTTAATGAAGAAACAGTATTTAATGCAGATTGATGTCATCATGGCCAATCCTCTTGATAAGGTCGGTATCGGTGCTGACATCACACCCCTACATAGTTTTTCTACGCCGTACACTTTTGTCATCTTTGCTTTAAATCATTGTACTGTATATGTTTTGAGTTATGTTTGTAATTCTTAAAAGTGTAAAATGTTGTGTAATGTGTGGTGCATCTACACAGATTTCAACCAACAGCGTGGGTCAGAGAAGTATCATTAGAGGTGAAGATTGGGATTTAAACCGACCTTCAAGTGTTGTACGAGTCAGGTTCTCCAATTTGACTTTTGGGACATAATCCAACAATTTTCTGATACCATAAACTTTATGACACCTTTTTGGAGGAACCACATGGTCATGAGAACTAAACAGAAACACTTCACCAGTCCTACAGCTTGTTTAAGGGTCAAGTGCCCGTTCGGGGCGTGGCCGTTGGACGCGTGTGGCCGTTTGGAGCGCTTGGCCATTGAGAACGGGACGATTTCTTTTGTCCCGGTATTGCTGCTTGCAGTGTTGTCAGGGGGCGTGGCCATTCAGAGCGCGTGGCCGTTTGGAGCGGGTCGATTGCTTGGCCCCAGGAAGTGCTGCTTGCAGCGTTGTAGGAGGGCGTGCACATTTGGAGCGCGTGGCCGTTCGGAGCGCTTGGCCGTTGAGAACTGGTCGATTTCTTGTGTCCCTGTATTGCTGCTTATAGCATTGTCAGGGGGCGTGGTCGTTTGGAGAGCGTGGTCGTTTGGAACGCGGTGCCATTCGGAGTGGGCTGATTGCTTGGCCCAGGAAGTGCTTCTTACAGCTTTGTAGGAGGGCGTGGCCATTAAGAGCGCTTGGCCGCTCGGAATGGGGCGATTGCTTGTGTCTCGGAATTGCTGATTGCAGCATTGTCAGGGGGGCGTGGCCATTTGTAGCGCTAGGCCATTCGGATTGGCGGCCATTCGAAGCAGACCGATTACTTATCTCCCGGTATTGCTGCTTGCAGCGTTGTCAGGGGGCGTGGCCGTTTGGAGCGCGTCGCCGTTTGGAGCAGGCCGATTGCTTGGCCCCTGGAAGTGCTGCTTGCAGAGTTGTCGAGAACCGCTCATCGCTCGTTCACTCCAGGGAAGTGAAGAAGAGTTTGGTTGTAACGTTGGTATATCCAGCAGCAAAAGTGAACTACGATCAAAGAGCCGCGGCCTGTTTGAGCCCACTGCAGACGACATGCTGGACTCAGTCTGCAGAGTCCTGAACCCTGCCTCCACTGCTGAACAGAGCACTGTTCGCTTGTTTATTCAAAGTTTATTAATATTGAATGTGTGGAGTGTCCAAATTGCACCACACTTCGACACTGCACATCCTTGGGTCCCCAGCAATACACCCGCCAAGTGTGAAGTAGATCAGATGGTCGGTTCTTGAGATATGCGAAGGACACACACACACACACACACACACACACACACACACACACACACACACACACACACACACACACACACACACACACACACACACACACACATACAGACAGAGATTCCTTGCTTCATAGTTAGCGTAGAGGCATTATTATGATATGATACCTTCCACTCTTTACGCCCCCCCCCCCAGACACACACACACTTTCTCCTTATTGAAAAAACATTCTTGGTCATACGCTTGCATTGCTGTTCCTTGCACATATTTCTTTTTAGTCTTCTAAACTGTGGTGATTCGTGACTAATTATTGATCTCACAGTACTTCTCCGGATGAGAGTACCAATTAAATTCTTACAAAGAGGTGTAAATAAACGCTAAAAAGCACTGTAATTCCAATTCCATCCCGGTGCTATCTTTGGATGCCAGATTTACGACAGGTAATAACAATCACGTTATATCACTTTCCATTTCCAATTGATGTCTCATAGTAAAATGATGCATTTCAGACCCAATACTGTTTTCCCTTTATGTCAACCCCTCGCAGCTGAAACAGATGACTCGGTGTGTTTTTAAACAGTGACGCTACATAAAGCACGCCTTGTTTACCTCCATAGCTCTTGTCCTCTCTGTCAGATAATATGTATGCATCCTATCTACTATCCCCCCTGGGAAAGATATGGCCTCTATTTTAACTCTGGGGCTCTGGATCCAGACACATGGGTCCTGACACGGGAGACAACATCCCGCTCTTATCTGCCCCAAAGAGAAAGTGAGAGGGAGAGGGAGCCTGTGGGGGGGTGAAGAAGAAATGAAGGCAGTGGAGAGAAACAGGAAGAGAGAGGGGGAGCTCCATCCTCTGCTTTGAGAGATGCTGGAGATGGACCAATCAGCATGTTTAAAATTAGCCCCCTGCGTCATTGTCCACAGCAGTGTTGGCTTACTACTGTCCCAGATCCCAGGGCTTTTGTTGTTTTTACTGAGGAAGAGGACCCGCAGGCTAGTGCAAGCCCAGAGAAAATCAGACAGTCACAATGACTCCTGTACTTTAATCTGTCTTTTTCTCATTTGCTCTTTTCTCTCCTATATATTTTCTTCTTTTTTCTCCTTCCCTGGTTTGGCTGTTGTCTCATCCCCCCCTTCTCTCTCCTCTTGCACTCTCTCCATGCCCCCTTATACAGAGAGCTCCCTATCAGGATACATTTGGCTGTAGAATCATAAGCGTTGCATTCCCATGTGAGTTGGGGATGTTTTGGCTATGGGTCTACCTCGACAGGCGTACACAAAGAGAGCAAGCGCGTGGCATGAAAACAGGAGGCAAAAAAGGAGGACAATAGCTCTCTTCCCTCTTGTCTTTCAGCATCCCTCCCTCTCCTCTCCTCTCGGCGTACATGTTTAAAGGACTAAAGGTTTGGGAGCAGCTCTCCAGGATGGATGGGGGGATTTGTGTTCCTCCCGTGCTCAGAGGCTGATGTGAATGCGGCCGACCGCAGAGCTAGCTGTTAGTTCTGGCAGTTTGGAAGGGATGCCTCTGGGACCGTGCTTGTCTTTAAGAGTCTTTGCAGAGACTTTGCCAGCATGAATTAATGAAGGATGAGCTGAGAGGCTTTTTTCTTCAATTTAAGGCGACTGCTTGTCATTTTTCGTGGCAGGTTGTCTTGTGTGTGTGTGTGTGTGACTCACAAACACAGGGACACACAGAAAGGGAATAAGCACACACACACGTGCACCCTCCTGCATGGTGACAGCTGATCTCGGGTAGCGGTGTCCGGGCCGTGGGGGGGTGGGGGGGTTTGGGCAGGGTTGGGTTGGTTTACTGATATTGACAGCGTGGCCTTGCCTGGCCTATTGCCAGTGTTGAGCTAGCTCTCACTGGCTGCTGTGGCCTCCTATAAATCAGGGCCAATTACCACGGCGGTGCACAGCCGCCTCTCCTCCAGTCGCAGCCCTGCCCTGCAGAGTGCAGGGAGGCAGGGAGGAAGGCAGGGAAGCCACAGCCCTGCTTTCATTCCAATTAGTGCCACGGCTGCCCTCCTTTCTGTTTGGCAAACATTGTGTACTCGCATAGTATGTTTTCACATTTTTTTTATACAATTAAGGAGACATCTTATTTAAAGATATAGTCAACTTGGAAAAAAAGGGAAAACCAACTTACCAGGTGCTATCTGCAAGGATGCCATATCATAAACACTAGGGGTGTAAATCACAAGTTTCATCACGATACAATATCATATTTATTTGGACAACAATACGATATTTGCTGATATCACAAAGTCTGTCACGATGCGATTTCGATCCGATTCAATTCAGGGGCCTGTACATCGATATGAAATCATACGCCCATTTACCACAGTCAGTTACATTTATATCACCTCACAAAAAGCAACTTAAATATGATTTGACAATTTTATTAGAGCTGACATTTAAATAAAAAACAATCAATTCTTTTTAATGAAAAGAATAGTATAAAGTGGGAATTTCATAATAGAGGCGTATCTTAAAGATGGTGGTATGTATTGATATTTTCACATTGCAGCGATGATATTGGATCATTGATCATTGAATCGATATCACACACCCCTAATAAACACGTGAAGAATTGATTTTTTTTTTTAACAGTCCTCATTTTTTACCTAAATGTCATGTTCTTAGTTTCACTTACGTAATCTTTATCCTGTGAAACAGTGTATCTCCAAATTCTGATTTTTTTTGCTGTGTTTCTTCATGGGTTGAGAAACCTCTCTTACCTCTAAAGTTGAATAAACCATTAAAAAAAAACATTGGATAATCTGAAAAATGCATTGTCACAAAGCTGAAAACAGGACTGTTGATATTTGGAGATAAATGGTTTTAATAGGCAACGTATCCTCATACAACGGTTTGTATGATATATACAAAAAGCCATTTTTCGTGCGATTTCCTACGAATGTCCAGTAACACGTGACACACGTGCCAACTCCACTCGTTACATGCATACAATCTTTCAAAACAATACTTCGGTCTTCACAGGAAACAACTTGGTTAGGTTTAGGCGACAAAACTACTTAGTTAGGTTGAGGAAAAGATCGTGGTTTGGGATAAAATAACTCTGGAAGTGGCATTACTTAAGTATGGAAGTTACGTGATAAATAAATCAACGTTGACTTCTGGTTTCACACGGGGTACGAACACCCGCGTCTTGGGCGAAATTGCGGTGTTTTTTGACCCACCCATCCACCCTGACCACCTCCCTATGCGGCATTTGTCGCTCTTTATACTTCCTGGTTCATGATTACGTGGATTACATACAAATTGATTTTGTGGGATGTATGCAAATTACAGTTCATTACTTTTTGTAGTTATAGCTACGGTGTATGAGAGCAGCCTAACAGGACAGCGATCACATGCAGTATAAATAAATAAGGTTGCAATAGCACATGTATACGCACTGTACATACAATGCATAAGGGCTTCATATAGTGTAAAGATGCTGTATAAACATAATAATACCCACACAGTAGGTTCAGGTCTACCTATTACTCTCAGTGACAGAGAGGGTTAGCTATGATCTGTATGAAGAATGTGGGTGTGTGAATATACAGTGCCGCGCCGTGCGCCCTCAGCCTATGTAACGTACGTTAGATTTATCATCCTCACTTAATAAACTCATAAACATTGGCTGGCGTGTCACGGAGGCTGTGAACCCCCCACACCCCCTATGCCCCCCACCCCCCCGCACGGCTGGCTCGGTAAATTGGGCCTGTGTAAACCATTCTGCCCGTCTAAAATACAGTGCGGCAAATTGAAATCCCCCAGTAAGCCTCTGTAGCAGCATGTCACAGCTGGGTAGGGAGGAGGGAGAATGGAGCTTTTTCTCATTTACCACCTGGAGGTTTTTGAAGTGTCATAACCAGCTATTCTCCCACACTCTCTTCTATTCCTCCCTTTAACTCTTTCTATCTTTCCCTCAATCTTCCATCCCCCTTCCCCTCTCTCTTGCTGCAATACCCCTTTCGTCAAGTGCTGTATTCAATCCTCATCATCCTGACACATAAGGCCTGTATTTTATTATATATATTTGAGAAGCCGGATCTCGCAGGCTTGACAGGCTGAGGGTAAACAGCAGTCACGGCACCGTCCGGAAAGAGAAACAAGCTCGGTTATTAACCTCCAGTGGGGGCGACCGCCGGCGGAAGCCAAGAGAGAATTTGATTTTAAAAAAGAGGGTTTTAGTGGGAATGTGTGTGTGTTTGTGGGTTGAAGCAACAGCCAATGTGTGTTTGGTAATTTCACTCCCACACTTGCACAAGTTTCCTCCCAACGGATGTACATACATAAATTACGCATGTAGACACACAGGCATGTGAAGAGCCTGCTCTTTTGTCAGTTCTTTATCCAACATTTGCATTCCTCAAGTGTACAAAGAGTAGAAACTCCCTTTAAGAAACACCATTAAATCCATAAGTCCGACATCAAACCCATTCACCCCGTCCCACCATCCATCCCAGCACTCGACATTCCTCTGAGATCTTCGGCACCCATTCCTCCGTTCTCTATCCCGGGGGACTCTTCCGTCCTTTTTTCTTTCTCCCTTGGATAACCTCGCTCTCTGTCTTCTCGCCCAACACTGTAAGTAATGGGCTGCTTCTGACCCTCCATGCCTCATTGTGTAAGATTTCAGCTCCTGACCTTAAAAAATGAAAGCAAATCGATAGGGCGGGACACATGAATTCCAAAGCCCAGGATGCAAGCCAAGCCTGGAGCCCAGGGAGGAGGAGGAGGAGGAGGAGGAGGAGGGCGCTGTGTGTATTACCGAGGGGGCTAAAACAAAGAAAGAGAGAGAGGCTTTCAATTAACCTTCAGCGCTGTTTGTGCTGGCGAATTTGTACGTGTCGCACAGTTATGTTAAGTACCGCGTGTGTGTGTGTGTAATTTAAGCTACAGTGGACTAGGGGAAAATAAAACGAAGAGTTGAGAGGAGGGGGGATGTAAGGTGAAAGCCTCAAAGTCGAGGCTTGAACTGCAGCTGCGAACATTCCTGTGACTTTGAGTGGGAGAAAATAACTCCCATGGTGCACTCAGGAGATTAAGATTCTTCTTTTCTACCGCCACTGCATGAAAACGTGAGTGACCGGATGACTAGTTGTGCTTTTTTTTTTTTCATTTTAGCCTGTGTAACCAAGGCTACCAAAGCAGTGTGAGGCCCAATCTGCAGGATGAGGGGGCAAAGTGGAGTTTGTGTGTCTGCGTTTGACGATCAAAGTTGTAGTTGAGTCAGACTTAAGTAAAAAAAATTGCAACTTTAGACTTGAACTTTACCGCTGTGGGATTGAAGTTGCGTGAGTAAAGACTTGACGACAAACCACATTTAACTCTCATGTTTAACTTTTCTTTATTAGAAAGCGAGAGTAGAGAGAGGACAGGAAACGAGGGAGCGAGATGCAACAAAGGCTGGCCGGATTTGAACTGAGGATGTTATGGTTCATGGTTGACATCTCAACCCTGAAGCCACAGGGCAGCGCCTAAAGGCCTTTACACATCAGGGGCGTGACGAATAAACAACATGAAAACGCGAAATACTTGCTTGCGAATATTATATGTCTAGGGCTTTTATTGTGAAAGGTAAGAACAGAAGGAGTGGATCTGGTCCGCGCTGCCTTTGTCAAAGTTGAAAGTGTAATAAAGTTTGCCGTCCTGGTTCGGACTCCGGAGCCTCGCTGTTGTTGTTTCATACATACTGTATAGGTGCAACTCAGCCTGCACAACGTGATTTGTTTATGCCTTTATTCACTAAAGCGAAAGCTCAGAAAATCGACCTCGTTCCGAAAACAAATTACGCCGCTTTTCCGCAGCCTAATATTCGTCTTCTGTGTGAAAGTACTCATGCCAAAAAACAAAAGAAAAAATATATTGATGTAACGGACTTAACTCTCAAGTTTTGACCTGGTAAAGATCCAGAACAATAAAAATAATAATATAACAACAACAGACCTTATATAGCCACACATTAATTTTGATTACATTTTTAATCATTAGGCCTATGCATAGGAATGAGTTAAATGGTCTCAGCTATGTAAAAAGCTAACTTAGAAAGCGAAATGCTCACACGTCAAGGGGTTTTCATGGTCAGTATTCAGTAGGGCTGCAACTCAAGATTATTCTCATTGTCAATTAATCAAGAAAATAATTGACCGATTAGTTGTTTTGTTTCTAAAATGTCAAAAAATGGTGAAAAATGTCGATCAGTGTTTCCCAAAGCCCAAGATGACGTCCTCAAATGTCTTGTTTTGTCCACAACTCAAAGATATTCAGTTAACTGTCATAAAGGAGTAAAGAACCAGGAAGATGTTAACATTTAAGAAGGTAGAATCAGAGAATTGTGCCTTTTTTTCTTAGAAAATGACTCAAACTGATTAATCGATTATCAAAATAGTTGCCGATTAATTTAATAGTTGACAACGAATCGATTAATCGCTTAATCGTTGCAGCTCTATTATTCAGAGGCCTGACAGACTTTCATCAAGACAATGACTGCTCTCGTTATGAAGACTTGTGATCTGACATGGACACGGACTACAGACTGGGACTCCGCTTGAGATTCGTCTCGAATTACTCTCGAAAGTCCAGTTGAAGTTGCCCCCGGAGGTTTTAAAACAGCTCTGGCTGGATGGTGCGATGGCTGTTTTGGCTTCCGTGTGGAAAAAGGTGTTTCTGTGTCATCACGTGGTATGTGTGTGTGTGTCGACGTGTGTAGATGTGTGTGTACAGTATGTGTGCGTCCAGCACAGCGAGTGGCTGCCCATCAGTTCCACTTAGCTCAGCGTGGTAATTGGCCGTCCATTGATGGACTTGGCTCCCTCTCTTCACGCTCCAGGGACCCCGGCTCTTTTGTCTGAGGAGTGGGAGGCAACACGCTGGCATGGCACACACGCTTAAAATAGCGCATCAAATCAGCCATGCTTCGGCAGCCGCCGCTAACGCGTGGGGCGGATCGGAGGGCTATGGTGTGTGTGTGTGTGTGCAGGTTTAACCGTGTGCGTTTCCACCGCGTGGCATGGGGTCTTTAGGTTCTCTCTGGGGAGGATAAGGGGTTAAGATGGTTAACTGGAGCTGCTGGTGGTATTTAGTCATGTCCCCCTCTCTCCCTGACCATTTTTTTTTTTATTTGCTCCGTTTCATCCATCACTCACTTACTTTATTGCAGTGTGCATCGTCTCTTTCCCTCTTCTAGTGCTTCTCTCTCTCCCTCTCCCTCTTCCCGCTCATGCCCACAGGGCCCTGCTTCTCCCTTCCTGTCACTATGTGCAGTGTCCCTGCAATAGAGATATAAATGGGCTGTGAGCAGGGGGCCCTGACTCCTACACCATAAATCTACACTAACAGCACAACAGGCAGGGGAGGAGAAAAGAGAGGGAGGAAAAAAGAAATCGCCCATCTAAAGCATTTTGAATACATTTTTGGAAGATAGAGATTATACTGGAAGAGAGACGTTCGTATTGAGGTGTTTATGAAATAGGCTTGAGAGGATTACTGCGTCGAGATAGCACACCCTCTGAGGTGTAAATTGTTTTACAGTGTAATGGAATTGGTTTTGAGGGTATGAATAGTAAGCAGCAAGTTGCCATCATTTAAAACTGTTGGAAGCCTTATGAACCCTAATTTCAGAGAGACACCGTGGTGAAATGTTTACTTAAAATAAAAAAATGCAGAAATGCTCGCATTCTTGACTCCAGTCTCGTGTTTAGAAAAAAGACACACTGACAAAGAACTTCAGATGCAATCCATTGCAATATACTGTACAAAGGTCGGTGGCAAAAAATGTTAAAAGTGAAGTGAAAGTGTACAGATATGGAATGTTTCGTCATCTGAAGAGCTTTTTTGACTTTTTTCTCATTGTGCAGACCTTTTTCCACACGAGAATTAGGGGTGGGAATCATCAGAGCCCTCACGATACGATATTATCCAATCCTATCCAAATTTATTTATAAAGAACATTTAAAGACAACAAAAGTTGACCAAAGTGTTGTATAGTTAAACATAAAAAAACATAAAAACAACACATTAAAACAGTAATTATTATGATACTTAAGTCACGATGCAATGTAATTGCTATTTTACACATTTTGCGATGTGCTATAGTAGTAGCATTGCGATAAGAATTACCGGTATTGCGATATATTGCGATTTATTACCTTTTTTCAACTACAAATTATGCAGTTTGTCAACATATGTTTTATCTAATAAGATACAGTTGTCACTCTGTTCATCTCAATCTCAATCAAAATATTTAATCACGATTAATTACATGATTGTCCATAGTTAAACGCGATTAATCGCAAATTAAGTACACATTTTTTTATCTTTTCAAAATTTACCTTAAATGGAAGTTTGTCAAGTATTTAACACTCTTATCGACATGCTAGATAAACTGTATGTGATTATCATAAAGTGGGCCTGTCTGTAAAGGGGAGACTCACGGGTACTCATAGAACCCATTTTCATTCACATATCTTGAGATCAGAGGTCAAGGGACCCCTTTGAAAATGGCCATGTCAGTTTTTCTTCGCCAAAATTTAGTGTTACTTTTGAGCGTTATTTAGCATCCTTCCCGACAAACTATCATGACATGGTACCAATCAATTCCTAAGGTTTTCTAGTTTGATATGATGCCAGTGCCACTCTAGCTACTACGTCGGATTGTTAAGAGGTTAATAGTTTATAGAGTAAAAGATCGCTCTTTGACGTCTATGTATCGATGCAATATTGCCATGTAAAAGATCGCGATACTATGCTGTATCAATTTTTCTCCCCCCACCCCTAATGAGAATGTAGTATTGAGGCTGAGGTTAGATGTGTTTTCTTGAAATTTTACTCATTAATATTTGCTGTTGAGTTGAATGTTTTCATCTCTTAGTGACACCTTAGTGATCTCATCTCCTATCAGCCTCGCAGCCGCCTTAAAATGTCTACTCTCATAGTTACAATGACGTTGAACTGAATGTGCCTGCTGTTTCTTCAGAAGATATGCTCACACTGTCTTCTGCTGTCTCATATATTTAATTTTTTCAAACCTCACCTCTCAGTGTTTTTAAAGGGATAGTTTAGGTGTTTTGAGGTGGGGTTGTATGAGGTACTTAGTACTCACTTCATCCATAGTTGATGTATTACCTACAGTAGATGGCGGTCGGCACGCCTCCAGTTTGGAGAAGCAGACAGGAGTTACCGCAAGGAAGCAAAGCAATGTACTGCTGTGGACGGGGCCGACAGCAAAACATATTTCAACCACCTAAAAGAAATGCTCACCTAAAAGAATCTTTATCAGTTTAGGTGTACGCTATATTTAGAATATTTTTGCTTGTTTACCTCAGAAAGCTATACAGTCTATGTTTCCTACGGGGAACTGACCAACAAAAACCCCTGTGTTCTGCAAGGTAAAAGTACAGTTTTTTTAAATGGAGTTTGGTTGCTTTGGCGAGAGCATTGATGAAAACAACGGCTTCAGTTCTCCGTCAGCTGTCTTGACGGCAAGATAAAGCAGTGAAAATATTCTATATAGCCTACACTTAAAATGATATAGATGTTTTTTAGTTGGGCCTTTCTTCTAGGTGGCTAAATACATTTTGCTATTGGCCCCGTCCATAGCAGTACATTGCTCTGTTCCTCTGTCTGCTTCTTTAAACTGGGGGCGTGCCGACCGTCATCTACTGTACATAATAAACTGACTATGGAAACCACCCCACTTCAAAACACCCAAACTATCCCTTTAACTTCAGTTTACCTCCCTTGTCTTAAAAATGAAATCTATCTTTTAGCTGTTTGTGTTAAATCTTTCCTCTCTGTGCCTTCTCTTTTCCCAGCAGCCCTATGCTCCACCCCCTCATCCCATGGCTCCTCCCAGCCCTAGCACCAACAGCTGCAGCCAGGGAGGGATGGAGCAGCTGAGCAAGACCAACCTGTATATCCGAGGCCTGCCACCTGGGACCACCGACCAGGACCTCATCAAACTCTGCCAACCGTGAGTACAGTTAAACACACAGGTTCCCCTGTCACACTGGTCAATGCCGCTACGGGGTGTAATTGGCCATGATGTGTTTCTCATGGCTGTATGCTTTTAGCAGTACATGGTGTACAGTATGCCTCTATATATTTCTCCAGCTCCCACCTCATAATAAAGCATACATAAATGTCATCCACTTTAATTTATTTAATTTGGAAACTTTGTGTTTCCACATTAATATTTCCGTATATTCCAGAAACAAATGATTTTGTCATTTTTCCTCTGTGGGAAAGTTAATATAATCACTGTGGACAAAAGTTAAATTCATTCTGAATTATTTGTAGTGGTACTAATTTAAACTGCCCTCTTTAAAAGCATTTAATAGAAACAATATCTCAAGTTTAAAGTGATAAAGGTGTTTCATGCGGACTGGAAAACGTTTATGTGCTTATGCGCAGTCCAAATAACTTCCAGTAACTATTCTAACTTAATAAATAGCCGAAAGACTGGAGACACAAGAGACATTTTGTGTAGAAGTTGTTGTACTTAGACAAGATGGAAAACCAATTTGCGTTTGGAGCGTTTTACAGTGGCTGTAGCTCATGAGCATCAAACCGTGAAGCTAACAGCCAAGTCAAATGTCAATCAAAGCTGATCCACCTGGCCACCAGTCGTAGTGTAGTCAGCTCGCCGGCCCAAAACTGACTCATTCTGTAGTTGGAGAATCAGTCACTTGCTTTACTTTACTTTACTTTACTTTACTTTATTCGGATCCCCATTAGTTGCCACCAGGGTAGCAGCTACTCTTAACTAGACCAAACAACTAGTCTACCTTTCTTCTCATACATCTGTGTATATTTCTAATAAAGTATTGTAAAATATTTAAGGTGAACAACAGGCTGCTACCTGCGTAGACTAGGGATGTCAAATTTGACGCATAATCGTTTTAACGCCACTAATTTCTGTAACGCATTAATGCAACTTGTGGTTTTTAGGTTGTAGCGGGCTCAGTTTTGAAGCTAGAGTGAAGATACTGGTATCATATGAAACTATAAAACCTAAGGAAACCATTGGCACCAATCATGTCATACTAGCTTGTCGCAAAGGAGGTTAAATAACGCTCCAAACTTACACTAAATTTTGGCGAGGAAAAACTGTCATGGCCATTTTCAAAGGGGTCCCTTGACCTCTGACCTCAAGATATGTGAATGAAAATGGGTTCTATGGGTACCCACGAGTCTCCCCTTTACAGACATGCACACTTTATGATAATCACATGCAGTTTGGGGCAAGTCATAGTCAAGACAGCACGCTGACAGCTGTTGTTGCCTGTTGGGCTGCAGTTTGCCATGTTATGATTTGAGCATATTTCTTATGCTAAATGCAGTACCTGTGAGGGTTTCTTGCCTGCGCGCACTCTGCCCGTACACTCATTGCACATCACCAGACTCCCAAATTCCACAAGCTGCTAGCTTGACAGCTGTGAGTACTAACAATAGCCATGTTTGCCATTCAGGTTCATTATATTTTTATGTTCTTATTGATAATTTTGGGGGAGTGGCTTTGGAGGGAGGCCTGAAGTGACGGGCCGACAGCGTTGCCGACTTGGCCTCTTTCTCGCTAGATTTAGGGATTTTGGGAGCTGATGCTGCTAGCTACTGTCATTGGAAAAGAGTTGGCAACATTAGGCTCGGTTTTTCCTTTCGGATCATTTTTAAAAATACATTATACTCTCGCTAGTTTCTCAAGATCGCCAACCCTACCTTTAAATGCCAAACTAATCAACCTAAAATGAAATAATGAAAAAAGGATCCCTGTACATTACCTTGAACACACCCCATTAAACTGCTACCAACTGAGTGTATTTTAGAGACACACACACAAAAGGTGCTCATAAAGCTCTGTCAAATGTTCTTGATAGAGAAAACACACACACACACACCTGCCTGCACACAGCTCAATAAGGCCTAATAAAGCTTAGATTGGACCACCTCCCCCAGGAATCACAGACCAAGACCTCATCAAGCTGCAACACACAGTCACAGGGGCTTTCTTTCTCTCTGTGTCTTTGTCTCTCACACACACACACACACACACACACACATAGACAGACACACACGGACACACACTAGCAGCTTTGTTCGGCTCCATTAGGCCCTTTCACTTCTAAAATGGTGAAAAAAGGGGGTCAAGATCATTAATGGAGACAAGGCCAGTGGATTGTGAAATGCGGGCCATGAGCGAGTCTGTCTGGTTGCATAACCTCTTCTTGGCCATATTTCCAGAAATGTCCTGGTCAAACGCAGCCAATTATTCAATGATCCTTTGGAGACGGGAACATGCTGTCCGGCATATTTGGTAATGCTCCCGGTAGCCGTGTCATAAGTCATGCATTTATTCTTGATACTGACCCATCAGAATTCCATTAGCCTGAGAGGCGGCCCGATAAGATTTGGAAAAGCACTCAGCGTTTTGACATTGCACATCTCTTCGCTTAGCTCTCGTATTCACCCAGATGTACGGAGTCGGACAGTTTCAATTTCGTTTCTAATTCCATATGATCTTGAATATTTAGAGCGTTACTATTTGGAAGGGCAAACCATGTCGGAGCTTATGTAAAATACCCAGCATGTTTGTGACTGTAGATTTGCATTCTAATATATAGCTCTTCTCCCGTGTGTTATGGAAAGCCACTGACTTTGTCTGTTATTGCTTGGATGTGCCGCCTTGCTGCCCTTTAGTGGCTGTCCTCTTGTTCAACTGTTTCCACGGCTCCTCTCTCTCTCTCTCTCTCTCTCTTCTTATATCTCCCGTCCTTCCCTCTGTGTGTATCGCCTGCCTAAGAGCCCCCAAGGTTGCCCGAGGTGCTGTGCCAGTGAAAATCCAATGCCACTGAAACTTTAATTAGCCAGACTGTGTTTCAGTGGCAGGCGGGTGGCAGCATTCCAGAAAAGGTCATCATGCGACTGTTCTGCAGTCTGCAGCACCCTGGGTCCCCCTCAGGTTTTCCCCCCCAGTCCTCCTCCAGCAGCACCCAGCGCCTCCCCCTTCCTGGCCCTCGGCCCCATCAGCGTTCCCTGATGGGGCCGAGGGCCTGGGTTTTGTTGTGTAAACTCATTGAAAAGCAGCTCCTGCCGCCCCGGTGCGCCACTATCTCAAAAGCAAACATGCTGCCGCCAAACTGACGAATTCTTGACAACGGGCCATATCGTGGCTGCTGATTGGAGGCTAACGCGCACCGCCTGAGAGGTGCCAAAAAAATAAATGCCAAACACTGTGGTTGTAACCCCCGTCCTCGTGAACTATAATATTTCATTGCCAAGATCCTGTCGCATTTTCAGTAACCCTGATCAAGGCCTCCCAAAGTTCACAGTTCTCACTTAAAACACAGAAACACAGAAGTTTGACTTTCTAGATTTGAACAAATACATCAAATCTGTTTAACCGTTTGCTCATTTTGGTCAGTGTTGATTAGGGTTGTAAGAAAATATTGAGTATCGTGATTTTATGCTTTGTGATACTGTATCGATTCTTAAAAACACTGTATCAGTTTTTAATTAATAGTTTACATGCAAAAACTAACTCAGTTAATACTACAGATCCCACTGTTGTGATAGCATAAAAAAGTAGACTGAGATTTAAAAAATTGCAATATATCGCCTTGCTAACAGTATCACAATATATTGAAATGCAACCCCTGTATCATGATGCGTATCGTATCGCCAGATTCTTGCCAATACACAGCCCTAGTGTTGATTCTATATTATATCATCAATAATAAGTAATTTACAGATTTTTGACTTAAAGGGACTGTATGTAACTTTTTACACATATAAACATGTCTAATAGTTTTTTTTTTATTGCCAATGTGTGAACAGGTTGTAACCTAACCTAAAAAATGAGACCTTCCGCGACTCTCTTGGTTTTGTCTATCACCCTTTAGATTGATTTTAATGTGAGGAACCCGGGCCCAATTTTCCGGGAAAATCCAACGGATGTGACGTCATGCACGCTAACCTTATTTTCAGCTCCAGTGTGCAACCATAGCTAACGATTAGTTAGAAGTGGAGTCTGCTAATGTCAACAAACGACCACCCCCCAGCACAACACAGACTCCAACACAAACTCCAGACCAAAACTACGGTGTCTCCCCTGTGCCTTCTGACCACGGTCGGGAGGCTGAAGCAGTAAAAGTTAACACTAGGATAGGGCGCCCCGATAGCTCAGTTGGTAGAGCGGGCGCCCATAAATGCTGAGTCCTAACCGCGGCGGCCCGGGTTCGAATCCGATCTGCGGCCATTTCCGCAACGTCGCCCCCTCTCTCTCTCCCCCTTTCTAGACTATCCACTGTCCTATAAATAAAGGCTTGAAAATGCCAAAAAAATCTTTAAAAAAAAAGTTAACTCTAGGATCAACATCGGCCGGGTCTTCGATTCATGGAGGGACCTTCGTTTGGTGAGCTAACATTACTGCCAAGCATGTGAAATATATAGTGATATTGTGGTTTTAGCTGTCAGTCACGTTCAGTCTCGTGTGTGTCGCCTCACTGTTTTGACTGATGCTCGTTCGCGCCTACGTAGTACGAGCACAAGCGCGAGCAACAGGACGCTGACTGTCGTTGACTTAACGGCCACAGGTGTCGCTGTTAACAAGCAATTTCTGATTCTTACATTGAGTCCCTTTAAAAGATACATCCCTACCATTTAAGATACTATTTTTATAAATGCTGTAAAAAAAGCATTTGGTGATGCTGACTTCTACATGATGTCATGTCATTGTTAATACAGACTGATCCAGCTGGCTTCCATCCCCAGCCTTACGCACCCTGGTAACCAAGCCTTAAATTGCAGACACACAAACATGCAGTTAACAACAACTGAATATGCGATTATTTGGGTTGCCAAAGCCAAGATTTCTTTGTGACCGGCCACCTCCTTCAACCTCCCTGTGGTCACTGGGAGAAAAAGTAAAGAGTGAAGAACTCCAAAGTTCTCACAGCGGTTGAAGTTGCATGCCGAGAGCTGTTGAACGAGTAATTAAATGGATTCGGGTGGGTGCTTAATCTCTGTTTTATTCAGCTGGCTGGATGTCGGGTTCTCCGCAGCCGTCAGCCTGATATATGGGCGTAGAGGAGAGGCCAAAGGAGTGGAGTGGGGATTTGTTGGCTAAACACCCATATAGTGAGAGGCCTTCCCACTTGCCTGGCTGGCTGTGTGACTGGATGGATGGATGGATGGATGGATGGAACAGCCGTTACTGTGAGAAAAATTCCTTGGCCTAACCAGCCAGGTTGAGGCATTGGGCCAACCCTAAGCCCAACACCAGCCCCGTCCAACCCGACGATCAGTGCAGCCAACACAGTCCCCAAACACTTTAGGGCAAAGCAGACTTTATAACCCGATTCACCAGCCAGCTATTAGCCAGCACCTACATTTTTCTTGTTTGCAATCCACCACCCAGGAGAGGTTTAGAGAGGATGGAAGCAGGTTGTTGGATGAAAGGTTGAAAGGAAGAACGAGATTTCTTTTTTTTCTTTTACGAGGGCCCACACCTGGAATAACAGGGACAAAGCCGTTCACATTTGCTCTGCCAGCAGCCTGAATCCATAACTCAAACTGCCAAGAAAGCAAAGGACCCTGGAGGTCCCTAAACCCCCAACTCCTCGCTCCTCCTCTTCGTCCTCTTCAACCCTACCTCCTTCTCATCTGCCTCCTCCCTCCTTCCCCTCCCTTCTCCTTCTGGTTCTCCTCACCCAATTTCAGTCATGGCCGAGCCACAGCTGCGCCCCCTCAGTTGCACTGGCTCTCGCTCCCATGCCACGGTCTGATCAAACGAACAGAGTGAGCCAAATCAAGAGCTAATCACCACCAATTGTCCAAATAACCTTTCCCGTGTGTGCTGGGGGAACGGTGGAGGGGGAGCTGGAGAAGGAGGGGAGAGGAGGGGAGAGGAGAGGAGAGGAGAGAGCCATACGGTATGCTAAGTAGATGAGGTGAGGGGAAGAGAAGGGAGGGGTGACCCTGGGACCACCTGTTTTTATGGAGCTGAGGCCCGGGCACTCAGCAGCGCCACATTATCCCTAATGACTCTCTGAGGTCCAGTGTTGACATTAGCTGCCTAGCTATCAGAGCCGGCATGTCCCATGGCTCTGTTTCAAAAAAACTGACAGGGGAGGAAGAATTATGAGCAAAAATGCTCCATTTCAGCATCAAAGTCCCACATTTTCCATCTCCTCTTCCACCAATACAACTTCACTAGACAGATACATCACCAAGTAGTTACTGCCCATTTTAGCATTTAGCAAACATGTTGGGACTTCCGTATATGTAGGCCAAAAGATCATCACAAAACACCATTACACCATTACAAAAATGCCAAAAGATCAAGATGAATAAAACCTTATGTAACCTTAATGTTTATCACACTAACCACCAATTACCATTTGGGTTTACTGATACTTTAAAATATCCCCGTACATCTGCACCCGATTCAGTTGTCATTAGGAATCTGCTACACCTACTATGTTGTAAAAATGAAAGCGAAACTCAAAAGCAACACGTTGTAACACGTTGTAAAACTGAATGAAACGTCACGTTGGGAACACAAACAAAACAGCTTGTTTAGGTTTAGGCAACAAAAACACTTAGCTAAGTTTAGGGAAAAACGTTGTGTTTTGTCTTAAAATAACTACGTTTCAAAAGTGAAAGTGAAACTTAACGCACAAAGACAACTACATGTTGTTGGTTTCACACAGGTGCGAACCCTGGTCTCCCAGGTGAAAACAGGTGTTTTGTATCCCATCCATTGCCACCGACCTCAACGCAATATGGGCTTTTGCTCTTGTCATAATTACTACGGTTGCTAGAGGTCGCTGTCCATCCATCCATCCATTATCTGTAACCGCTTATCCTATTCAGGGTCACGGGGAGGTCGCTGTCGTCTTCTTTTATTTTTCTTTTTTAATTCCTTCTTTTGGTGATCGACCATGTGAATAGATGACAAAACCTACTAGTGGGTGTAGCAGGGCCCTACTGACCCACATCTATGAGGCTATAAACACTGATAATGCACATTTAATGACCAGATGAAAATCTAATCGGCCGACATATTTTGGTCATAGCTCCTTAAAGAGCAAATTTTTTTGCTGACCTCCGCTAGTTTAACTTCTCACCTTGCTGTAGTGATGTAGTGTACTCCTAGGGTGCGTCGGTACACTGTGACATCACTGTTGGGTGTGGTTACAGTTGCAATAGAGCACACCTCTGACCACACCCAGGTGAAATAGAAACGTTTAGCCAGAGGACAATTAATCAATTAATTAGTTAAGTTACTCTTTAATAACCAAGTTTTAGAGATTCTTATAAAACAATTATTCTGTATATACTAAAGGAATATCATCAGATGTAGCGTTGTCAAATTAGATTATATATATTGGTGTCGGTCAGAAAAATCCAGTATTGGTCAAGATCTAATCCAACGAGCATGTTGCTTTTCTCTCTCTGAAACCTGTATTCCTCTTGCATAATATCCACTCTCCACCTGTCTTTCTGTAATCCCTGTTCTGCCTCCTCTCAACCCTAACACTCCCTCCTCTAGTCAACCATGTTGTCAAGTTGTGCGTCACTCACTGGCATAAAGAGATAGCGGTGCTTAACCTCTGAAAAGTAGCGAGACAGCCGCAGGAATGCTCAAACTAAACTACTCCTACAGCTACAGCTTCACGCTGAGTAGAAGCATCTGCTGTTCCTGGAACCGCAACTCTCCATATACCCACTTGTTCTATGTGTGAACGCCTTTCTCGCTCTCTCACTGCCCTCCTTTTCTGTTTCACTCTCCTCTCTCAACTCTTTCTCTTTCTCAGTGTTATCCTCTGTGATGCTCTCTCTCTCTCATCTGCTCCCTCGCATCTCTTCATTATGTTAATCTCACCACTTCTCTGCTCCAGCTGACTTAAATGCAACTCCTTTTTTCCCCCCCAAACATCGATTTCAGAGCAAGGGCGAGCGAAGGAGCTGATTTGGCCTCAGGCTGGTTTTTTGAATTATTTATCCCCCCATTACTGTATACATGACATGTAGACAGTTTGCCTATTTAGAGGCTGGAAAGAACTTCTCTTCCACTTTCACATTGACGCTGACTCTTCTAACAGTTAATGCTCTAACAAGAATTTTCTTGAACAGCGTTTTTAGTTATTTTGCTTATTTAGTGTGACTTTAGGGCTTAGATGCACACAGAATACACACACGGTTCTTTAAAAACAGTCACATTTTCTGGGTAGTTGGCTGCTTGTTCACCTCAGTTGGCCTCCAGGAACTAATACCAAAAACCATAGCAACCAATCCAGTTGTTGCTGTAACATGCTGGTCTCTGCAACAGTCCTCTGTGCCTCCACTCCCCCCCCCACTGTGCTTTGCATTTTATTTTATTTTTGACTCTAGTGGTACAGTGGAGGACAGTTTTTAAGCTCCAACAGAAGCGTCAGCAGAGTCTCCGGTACAAAGACTGATTGACATTATGGGACAAAACCTGGGATCTGTGGACTCTCTGACTTTAACTCTCCCTCCTCCCCTCCTCCCCTCCTCCCCACGTCCCTCTACTAACTTTCCCTTTCATTTGAAACAGTATCTAGAAAGCAAAAGCAGCACCAGCGCAGATGAGATGTGTTCATTTGTGCGTGTCAGACAGCATGGCATGAGGGTTTGACAAGTTGGACACTTCCAAACAAACAGCGGCTATTCTGCAAGGCTGGCTCTGAAGGAGACTGTGTGTGTGTGTGTGAGGGAGAAAGAGAGAGATTGTAACTAGCTCAGAACAACAGGCTAATGCTTCTTGCCGTCACTTACTGTTTGTCTTGTCTTTTCTTGATGCAAACTCTCGGTTAACACACACACACACACACACACACACACTACCAGCGTGTAGTTCACTTTCCCAGGCTCAGTCTGAGGACATCGTGTCTCTGTGAGGAACGTCTTTCCTGCCTCAACTGTCTTCTAAGTTCTGAGCTTACAGAGGAAAATAACATTACTCATTTCTAAAATAATTTCTTTTAAGGAAATTTCAAGGATAAGAGTTACAACATTAAACAAAAACACCAAGACGATTGAATAAAACAAATGAAAACCGAAACCAGGCATCCCAGTCTGCTCGTTAGAGTCCAGCTGGGTGACAGCGTCAAGCGAACAAATGGAGGTCAAAAATCCACATCTTAACACCTCTCTATCCACATGGGATAGAGAGGTGTTAATAGAATAGCTTGAGGTTTTGGGAAATGTTTGAGAGTCAGATGTGAAGATTGATACCACTCTTACATTTGTCCGTCAAATATGAAGCTACAACCTGCAGCCGGTTAGCTTAGCTTAGCATAAAGACTGGAGACAGGAAGAAACAGCTAGCTGTGCAAACTACTGCCAACACTACTGTACTGTCTGAGCCAAAGAACTACATGCTTTCATGTAAGTTTTGATGTTATTAGTGGAGTGAATACATCTTATATTTTTATGATATTTCAGTGAACCAGCAGATAGTAGCCTAAAGCAAAGTACACAGTTTATAACTTGTTAACACCTTCTGTTAGTTTTTGCTAGATAGCTGTTACCATGTGGGATGTAGCTTAATTGAGCTGCAGCTAATTGAGGAATTTTAATTAATCTATTTCCATGCATTCTTTATTATAAAACATTTCTTTTATAAATTAGCAGGGTAACACTTCATTTTACAGGTCTGCAAATTTCATGGTATTTAGGTGATAATTAGCAAGTAGCCTATTTCTTTGGAATTACTGACAAATTACCTCAAAATTTACCTCAAAATTTACCAAAAATGACTTTGTTTGGCTGTTTTGACTTGGGACTTGACTCTGGACTTTTATTATTATTATTTTATATCTATTATAAACATTATTTGATAAGTATATTCCGCTATTTCCCAATAAGCAGTAATAAATAGCTGGACATTTTTTCAATACATTTCCAGGAAAAGGATACAAAGTTAATTGATATGCTTTATTTTCATGTCTGCTGGGTTAATAGATTATAATTGGCAAAAATCTTCTTTGAAATTTCTTAAATAAACTCCCTGAATCATTACATCAGCGACCAGGTGACATTTGTGTAGACAATAAGTCACACAATGGTGAGATTTGTGTCTGATCAGAAGTGTCTTCTATTAGTTTTGGTTTTCCACTTCTGATGAAGAGCCGCTTTTCAAGGCCCTATTTGAACGATTATATACTATTTCAGCATATAAATACTGAATAATGTTTATAATAAAGTAATTTTTGATACATTTCTTAGGTAAATATTGGGGTAATTTGGCAGTAATTCCAAAGAAATTTCAAATAGGTCACTTGTTGATTATCACCTAATTACCATGAAATTTGCAGAACTATAAAATGAAGTGTTACCAGTTGTTCACTTTAAGCCCTCAGTTTGTACACAGCCAACACTGTCTGCTCAAATTTTCAAAGTACCTTTCCCCATTAGTTAACGTGCTAGCTAACTCACCACATATGTGTTTGCCAAATTAATGGATTAATTTGGCAAATTAATGGATTATGTCTGTTTGTATCTATGTGCATGTGACATGGTAAATACTGCCTGAGCAAATAGCCCCTATATTTCCATTTCATTCCGGTCATTTCTTGGTAATTCCCATAAATTCACGTTAATTCCCATTGAAAGTTTCCATCTTGAATATTCATGGAACTTTGTCACACACAGTCAGGAGGACTCGGAGTGACCCACAACAATGACCCATAGCTGTACATTATCCCACTTATTACGCTGTTACTTACTTAAGAAATCAATAATTTGACACAAAAACGGTCCGCCAGAGTCAAACATCAGAACTGCGCCCATAGCAACGGTCTGCTATACATAGCAGCGGTCTGCTATAAAGAAATAACAGACCGTAGAACGTCGTGATTGACCAATCAGAATTGAGTATTCAACAATGGTGTCTAATTAATCCCAATATCACAAAGCATGCCTCAAAGGGCTGTACAGTACATAAAATAAAAATAGCAAAGTGCAACATTAGCAAAACACACAAAAACTTACTGTATATAAGTGATATAAACTACATACAAAGCATTACAAACGGAGAAGCAAGAAGCAAGACACACAATATATACAATAAAAACAATAGCAACATTAGCAAAATATACAAAAACATACACAATCTAAAGTTTGATTACTGTAATTAGTAAATAGACCTTGAGTTGCAGTAGTTGTGCTGGCATTTCTTCACAGTGCTGCATTTTAAAACAGTTTTTACCACCTTTGAGAACACTCAAAGTTCATTTTTGTTTGTGGCACTGCTGGCTTTATACCAGTTACAGCTTTGGCATGGACTCATGTTATTTTGACCTGTGTTCACACTTTGGTTGATGACTCACTACTGTGAAGACAGTACTTACCGTGTTGGCTTTTTTATGTCCTTTTCTCTCTTTACTTGTCATTTTCCTTCTTTGTTACTTTCTTTCTTTGTCTGTCTTTTTTACTAAAACTCACCTGAACAAAAACAGATTCACCAAAATTGCTGTAATCTATGTTTAGACTTGCAGAAGTGTTTTTTATTTCTTATTAAAGCCAATACATTATGTTCCTGATCTATGTGGGGAAGTTTGGTAAATTAATTCCATTTCGTCTTGAAATGTATAATTATGGCAAAATTTGGGGTTTTGTATCGATTTAATGATAAAGAATGGATAATTGATTATTTATGAGAAAGTTGCACAGCGAGACATAAATGGACTACATTCAGAGGAATACAAATAGACCAAATTTAGCAGATTGATTTTGTCTCATCCGAAGTGACACAGACTAAATTGCGGGAACCATTTACCTGATGGAGGCTATCTGAATTTTTAAAACTTTCTTTTATTGAAAATCCCTTAATGCGAAGATAAAGTGTTTTAAATTTAACTCTCCTACAACGAATTCCGAACACATGCAAAAACTTTTAAATCACCTTCTTTTCCTCTTATAAATTGCCTTTTTGGAGCCCGGTGGCCGTGTTGCTGCTTGCCGCTATAATCTATTCCCATTATGTGGGGAGGTGGGAAAGTTTGAATGGTTCTAATCAACTTGTCATCCATTTCACACTTGCCAGGTAAAATGAATGCTCATGAAAAGAAATCGCATCAGCGGGGAAATAAGGAAAAATTGAAATCAGAATAGTTGATGACAACTAATGACCACAGAGAGCGACCGCGGCCAACTTCAACAGACGGGTGCGATGACACGCTGGCCAAAGTAATGCGGCCCCTCAAATCTGTAGGGAATGAATGTTGATTATGTTGTTTTAGTCTACCAGATTGTACATACAGTATGATGTCTAAATGTACTTGAAGTTCTGCGGTATTGCCAATGTCTTTTTTTTCCCCAATGAATGTAGCATTTGTTGAAGTAGAGGAAATAAGAAAAGAAAGCAACCACTTCAGGCCGTATTACCTTTCCGTTCCAAGATGCTTCCCACATTTAGAGACGTTAAAGGTTTGAAAGTAAATATTTGGCAGTTTACCACAAACCTGCCAACAAAACTCGGGGGAATCCCAGCACCTTAAAAAAACACGGCGCAATTCTGCCAAGAAAAAGATAGTGTGGAATCCAAAAAAGGAATTATCCAATTTGTCGAAGCTTTTTGATTTATTGCTGCTCATGTCTGCCAACACAATGTTTTGATATTTATAATGTTGTGCTTTTATAATTTAGACACCATTATCCTTTAACAAAAATATGGAATACTTTACCGTAAATAATATTGAAAAGTACTTCAAGTAATTTCACTAACCAAGCCAGGAAGCTTGATCCAACAAACAAGTTTTGTGCTAAAGACCAGGGTCGACTTTGGACTCACTTTGCTAAAACGTGTCACAGTCTCCATCCAGTTCCATGCTGGGATAAAGATAAAGGCCATTACGACCAGCCTGTCAGCTCAGAGGCTCAGAGGTCATGAGAAGAATTCACTGATATCAACTCATAGCTGGTGGACTGAACAGCTGCTCTGCTCCCTGCCAGGTTTCTATCAGGATAATTTTGCCCTCCTCTGTTTATTCCTCCTACTGCGTCCCTCTGTCGTCGTATTCATCTGGCTGTCTTTGTGTCTTTTTCAGATTTTTTCTTTTTTCTTTGTTGTTTGTTGTTGTTTTCTTTTGCTTTCTTCTTCTTTTACCAGTCTCTAAAGATGTTTCTCATTTATAAATGCTTGGTACCTGTGCTGCTCTTTCTGCATTTTGTCCTTCCCACTGATCTGGGCTTGGGATTTTAAAAGTTGTTAAAGTTAAAGTTATGAGTAAACAGTTAAAGGGGACATATCATGAAAAACTTTTTGTGCACATACATTTGGGTATCTGGAGCAGTGGGCTACCTCCAGGTCTGAGAAGTGAAGTCAATGCGGAAGTGCCTTAAACTTGCATTCTTTCTAATAGCCAGCAGGGGGCGACTCCTCTGGTTGCAAAAAGAAGTCAGATTGTATAGAAGTCTATGAGAAAATAATCCTACTTCTCACTTGATTTATTACCTCAGTAAACATTGTAAACATGAGTTTATGGTCTTAATCGCTAGTTTCATGTCTTCTTCAATACAACATGATGTTCATTTAGTAAATTATGGTCCCATTTAGAGTCAAATAGACCATAAAGTAGGGTATGCTTTAAGGCGTGGCTACCTTACCTTGTGATTGGCAGGTCGCTACCACGGCGTTGTCCGGTCTGGGAGTTGTCCGTGATATCGTCTTAGAACTTTAACCCTTTCACAGTGTGTTTTCAGTTCATGAAAGTTCATTTTAACAATATTTGGTCACCTGAAAATGTCTTATTTTGCATTCGGTTGTACGAAAGAAGAGTTTTGCTGTTGTACAGAATGTCCCAGATTCTGCTCTCAGTTCAGCATGTCTTTAGTTTTAACAGTGCAAAACATTAGAAAAAAAAATATATATGTGTATATATATATTTGAAGCTTAAGGTTTGCTGCATCCATACAGATTTATAGTAGTCGTGTAGCAACTGCAGCAGCAACAACATTTCACGAAAACATCTGCTTAATATTTCTATCCAAAAAGGTGCCCGGTGGACAGGAGGACTGACCTCTATTTGAGCCACAGAGATGTGCGAGCTGTGGGACACGTTAGCTGCTTTAAGACAGGGGGACGACTTTCAAGGGCAGCTGCCACCCGCTGCTTTTACACATTCAGATGATTCCTACTGATTCTCAGTGACAAGGCTCGCACTTACACACACATATACTGTATACACGCATAGTATACAAATGCAAACTTAAAATTCACACAGCGTCTCTCTCTTTCTTCTTCTTACTCACTCGATTGTGTGTTCGTACGTGCTGTTTAGCTGAGATTTTCCATTTCTACCTGTCATCCTCTTCATATTTTGCTCCTTCTTACATCCCGCTTCTCCTTTTTATCTTTGATATAAAAGTATAAAGAAGTCATGTTTCTTTTTCCTCTGCTCTGTCCTCTCTGTGCGTCTGCCACAGTGACACCTGTCTCTTGCGTTAGCATCAAAGACTTGACAAAGTAAAACACGTCCTATGAAATTGTGGGTTATCTCGAGTGTTAGCAGAATAGGTGGAATTCTCACTATATGTGCAAATAATACTTTTTACCGATGACTGGAGTAAATGAAGCACTTGATCCACCTACCACTGGCTAGAAAGCAGCGATGACTTGGCCCTTCCTATTCCAAATTTGAAAGCAAGAAAACACAAGCTATAGTCTGTCATGACCTGTCATTATGTCGTGAAGATGTTCAGCATTTTTTTTCATACAATTGATGTCTTAAACAACAAGACTTTACTGTCTCATCCTGCAAACTTATTATCACTGTTTCGTCAGCTGAAATTGGTGTAAAGGTCGTCACTACCTGAACTAATTGGTAGAATTAATATATTTGAATGCTGCTCCGTGCTACTGACAAATGCACTAGTATATTCATTACACATTTTTCAATAAAACGATGTACTTCTTAAGCCTATGAAACCCCTCTGGATGATATTTGCTGCGCAGTGCAAATAGTAAATGTGGATGGTGGGTGTCTGCTGCACCTGTTCCTACATGAGTGGAGCTCTTAGTGCAGCACCTTTTTCTCTTTTTCAGTATCTACATTCTGCTAATTATTTTTGCGTAAAGGCCTACAAGAGGTGATAAATTGAAGTTATTGTTCTATAGTGTGCCTTTCGCACCTGCCTGCACAGGTGCTCCGAAAGGTGCTGAACAGGCCTGAAGCAGAGTTTTCTGCCTTTTATACAGTTCAGTCTCACAGCTGAAGACAGTAAAGCCTCTCTGCATGTGTTTCATTCTTTTTTTTTTTGTTCTTCTTTGTTTTTTATTTCCTCAAAGAGTGGGAACTCAAATACATTATATTCAACCCGGTCTCACGGGAAGGCGTATAAACATTCTGTGTCATGAGGACACATTTTAGGCTCTTTGCATGTCATTTGTACCAGTGTTCATTTTGGCAAGCCATTTTAGATTTAGTCTTATTCTTAGTCTTAACACGAAAATGCTTTGTTTATTTTAGTCACATTTTAGTCATTTTTGTCCTTCATACCTTTAGTCTAGTTTTAGTCGACACAACTCAAAACGTTGAAGTCCAGTTTTAACAACGAAAAATCATTAGATTTTGGTCAAAATGTTTTATTTAATCTTAGTCCTGTTAAGTCATTAGTTTGAGTCCTCCTGACTGCACTCATTAATGATGCGCGGTTCAGTCGCACCCACCGGTCCATTATGAGAGCCAATCTGCCCACCCAACATGTAAAAACATACGTTACTCAACCACCCGAATCCGACCTGCAAACGGCCTACTCTACGCTTTATAGTAGCACAATTGTCAGAATTGAGGTGAGAGACAAATAGGACAGAGATGGACTGAGCGCCACCGTTGCAGTGTGTGTGTGTGTGTGTGTGTGTGTGTGTGTGTGTGTGTGTGTGTGTGTGTGTGTGTGTGTGTGTGTGTGTGTGTGTGTGTGTGTGTGTGTGTGTGTGTGTTTGAGAGAGAGAGAAAGTGACAGAGAGGGGAAGAGAAGGTGGAAGGTGACAAAAGTAAAGAGAGATTTTGGTTTTTATGTTTTTAAACCACATTTTAGTCTCGTCTTTTTTCGTCAACGATATTGCGTGTTTGATACCGTCACCGTTTAGTGTTTAATGACTTTGGTGCCGTCTCGTTATCTTCTCATCTTAGTCATGGAAAAAAATGTCGTTGACGAACATATTTCGTCATGGTTGTCGTTAATAAAATAACACTGATTTGTACGCCATGCAACAAAACTACGGTAAAGTCCGCAGTTAGGTAAGGCAACAGAACCACTTAGTTAGGTTTAGGAAAAACGTCATGGTTGGGCTTAAAATAGGTACGTAAACTAAGTAAAATACGTACGCAAACAACGTAACATAAGTACGGAAAATACGAAATAAGTCATAATTGTCACTAAGTCACTTGACAAAGTCACTAACGTAACTTACAAAACAAAAAAAACGGTCTCCTGGTTAAAAGTCCTATGTATGTTGGACCCATACACCTCACCCACCCGCCATAAGCAGTCTTTCTCGCTTTTTATTCTACGTCACTAGCTCTATTCATAGCATATTTACGCGGAGCGTTTGCATTGCTGTCGGTACAGACTACATGGCTTACACATGACATGCCAAATGCAAGAAAGGCGTTCTTACTGCACGCTAAATGTCTTGCGCATTATTGTGTCATACAGCTTTTTGTGCGAACGGGCTGCTGTATTCCAGTCTTCATCTGCACACCGTCGTATGCAGATACGTTACATTTGCACAGACACCTCACCAAGCTTATAAACAAAGACCTTTCGGACAGCACAGATGGGACGAAGCGGTCTTAGATCCTAGTTCAGGTTTCATCTACCTACTGCTCAAAGGCATTGCTGTGTTGTGTAATGACTCACAGTCACAAACCTTTAGAGAGTGTGTCCAAAGGCTGAAAGGCAAGGTCTCAGCACAACACTTTGGGTGGTCCATCCATCCAGTGATGTGCTGCGGTTTTGGCCAGCTCTCTCTCCCTCTCTCTCTCTCTGCCCACATACAGCAAAGAGCCACTTCACTTTCCCAGCTCTGATGACGGAAATGAAACACGCCTGGATCGTTTCATCCGGCAAGAGAGCGAGAAAAGATAGAAACGCAGCGCTTGGATGGGATGTCACTCGTGTGCATGCAGCTGCCCCTCTTAAAAAACAGCTCAGCTTCAATTTTATCGCATTTCAGTGCCCAGACAGCTGTCAAACGAATGACATGTTTTACATCCACCACAATTTGTACATTTTCATCAGCCTAAAATAGCTCATAAAGCCTCTGTTTTTTTATAGGCGGTTTCATTTCTGGCGTCTCCTTTTCTCTGGGTTGATCCGATGTTGCATCAGAAATGATTGCCATGGGATTCCTGTTAGGAGGGAGGAGGAAAGAGAGTGACAAAAGGAGAGAGATGAAGGATACAGAGGAGGAAAGAGAAATGGAGAGGATGGTAAAGAGACATTAAAAGAGAAAGAGAGAGAGAGAGAGGATAAGATTTGTGAGGAGGAGGGAGGGCCGAGGGCCAGCGGAGTCAGAGATAAGAGGCTGCGAGAGTGATTGAAATAGGATTAGTTGAGACAGGCTCTGCATCCCCGGCCACAGCATCACAGTGTTAAACCTGTGCTTCACAGGGACTGCCTCTGTCACATCAAAGCCTCCCCAGGCCTGCCTGGCAGAGAGGCGAAGGAGCCACCAGCAGGGTCGTCCACACACACACACCACATACATGAACCGGCTGATCACATTCTCCATCCGTCCTTCAATATGCCTCCATTATGGAGCAGGAAGCTGGCTCCTTCCACCTCGCCTTTTCATCTCGCTGCAGTGTCTTTGTGGTGTGTATTTGGACCGCGGAAAGGATGCATTGATGAGCCATCTTTAACATTTAATGAGGCAAGCGGTGATGAGCTGGCATTGGGAAGCTACTGTCTCCTGCTTCCCCAGAGTCCAAACAAAGTTTTAATGAGAACTTTCCCCCAATTTGTGCCAAAAGCACTGAGCTTTTTTAACTGCTTCCCAGACTGAAAGCATACAACATTTATTACCTAAGTACTGAAGCAGGGGGGGGACACCTGTGTGCAAATAAACAGATACGCATACAGGAACAAACATACTAGCTAGCTCAGCGGCTTGCATGTAGAGCTGGGCAATAAATCAATATGATATCAATATTGTGATATAAGATCTGTGATTTGGTTATCTTATCATTGACATATACTTTATATCTTGCCTTTTCTAGGCGTTTAAAGACGACATATTATGTTTATTTTCAGGTGCATACTTGTATTTTGGGTTTCTACTAGAATGCTTTAATGCGCTGTGTTTGAGCTAACCCCCCCCACCCCCCCCAAAAAAAAGGATCATCAGGGATTAATAATAGATACGCAAAAAACAGTATGGAAACGGTAATAAAGGAGTGTACGTTGAAATACATGGGATCTATTGTTTTGTTTTTGTTTTTTTACCGTGTTATCGAATTGGGTACCGAGAATCATGGAATTTCACTGGTATTGGTGTTGACTACTAAATTTCTGGTATCGTGACCTCGCTATTTAAGACTGCTTTATGGTTAAGTGATTTACTGTATGATCCTACTTGAGTGTTCTAAGAGAAGTGGTTATCATTTTCACATTACTACCCATTTTTGAAAGTGTGACCTAATAGTTGAGGTATTTACTTTGAAAGATCACAATTTCTGAGTTGTGTTAATTCCCGTCTGATTATTGCATCAATAATAGTTCCTAAATCTAAATAAATCTTGTTATATATAGTGCTATAAAATGACATATACCATTATTGAAGATTATGCTCGTATCACCAATTCTTACTCCTCGTTCCAGTTTGTTTCACCCTGAAATACTGCGGTTGCTAACCCATCTCTGCATGTTCTCTAATCAAATGAGCACTCACTGTTCCGTGTTCATCTTGTGTACTTATGCTTGAGAGTGTCTCGATGTGATCAAACGTTGCACGTGAGTTCTGAGCTGTTGCAATAGATTATGGATCCCTATAGCTAAAATGGCCTGTTTATCTGCTGAAGAGAGACAATCCACTGATTGGTGAGTGCTGTCTCTCTCTGTGTGTGCATATTTGTGTGTGTGTGTGTGTGTACTCACACGGTATCTGTGTGTGTGTGTGTGTGTGTGTGTGTGTGTGTGTGAGCTGGTAGTTTTCCTCTCGGAGCTCATCAGTTCATATCCACCACCCACCCCACCGCAGCATGCAGTAAATAGAGTCTCCGCCACTCGTTGAGAAATGGCACAATTATCCCCTGCTGGTGAAATATGGGCCGGGATGCACCACTGCTTCTTCCCTACAGAATACGTGTGTGTGTGTATGTGTGGTTGTGTGTGTGTGTGTGTGTGTGTGTGTGTGTGTGTGTGTGTGTGTGTGTGTGTGCAGCAAACATCTTCCCTCTGCTCCCTCATTGTGATGTGCGTTCAACACACAGGGAATTGTCTTCACTTATGTACTTAAACTTATATGCATCACATACACAAGTGTAATTGTACAAGCAAGGTCACAGCTGCACACACGCTCACACATACACAAGTGCATGCAGTATATGCACACATGCAGATTGGCACACACACACACACATACTGTACTTACAGTGCTACAGCGCTCCTCGCCCTGCACACAATGCAGAATGTCTCAGTTTTAGCTGAGACAAGCAGATAGAATAACTCACTGTCAGTCAGTCAGTAAGGTCAATCTTTCAATTCCCAAAAATTCATAGCAACCCACTGTGCATGCAGAACGGTGGGATAAAGAAATGTAATACCTTTCAGTTTTGCTGAGAACTACACTACAATGGAAATAGTGGACTTTTGTGGACTATGTCAGCTTTTGTGTTGGGTTTCACAGAAACAGATACGGCATCTTACACATCGTATGCTTCTTATAGCAGTGAACCAATCAGAGGGCACTAGTAGCATCTCCCAACATCCACACATATTTAAGGTTAATGAGCTCTTCCAGCTGTAAACAAGAATAATATGTTTATAACTATCAGAATACAAAATTCATACATGTAGACATACATGCATCATCAGAAAGATTGACTCAAAAACTATAGAACAACACAGTATCTAATGATTAACCAAATACATGTCATACAATAGAAAATTTTAAATTCCAAAAGATGGATCAATTGTGTAATTATCATAATAGAACATTAAAGGCGAGACATCCCTGGCAAAAACATGGTTTTTCATGCACTGGTCGATTTTGAGATTTTGGGCTATTTTGCAGACCCTGAGCCTCAAATCTCCACTTCAGTTGCACTTACATCCACTAAACTTTTCAGTTTCATTCCTATCTATATTCTGAAGGTTTTTACAGAGGGATTTGTTCATATATCATTCATTGCCTGATTTATACAACATTTGATTCCTAAAAACATGGTGAAAATTGATTTTTTTTGTTGACAGTATTTTCGGATTTATGAAATTATACAAATATGGATATCCAAAATCCCCTCTGTAAAAACCTTTGACTCTAATATGTCAACAAAATGAAACAAGAATTATGAACCTGGCTTTATCCAATGTTCAGATTTCTGTTCTGGAATTGTATGCATATTAGCACATATTTAATATCATAATGACTCATTTGCATAGTTAAATTTAAAATCTCAGAAAGGTTGTAATACAAAAAATGATTTTCTGAATGTAAGTAATCAACTGGGGAAGCTTCTATTAGTTACATTTTTTTTTACCCTATTCACCTGTAGTCTCCCCTTAAAGAAGATTTAAGGCCTAAAGATCTCATTGTGTAAACAAGAATTATCCAAATGCATAATAATCACAATAGTAAAAAACTACCAATCACAAAAATGTCAAATAATCCTAATAGATACTTAATAGACTATATCATAAATACCATGCTTGCTGTGTGTTTTATTTTATAGAAATTGCCAAAATGCAAGTAAACATGAATAATGTGTTCATTCTTTCAAGTGCTAATTAATAGCCAAAAGATGTTGTGTTGTCAAAGTATTTCCACTTTGTTTCAAACCAGACTGCAATAGAATAAATGAGTATTATTGTTATAGCGCTGGTGGGAGACTGGGCTTTTTGTTCATGGTGTCGTGTTCAGATGTGAAAGGAATTAATCAGAATTTAATACGCTGTATTCTATACTAATATGACAACTGCAATTTTAGGATCGTCCACTGTGCTTGTATGCTTTTAGACCTTTTGAAAATGTTCAGTGACTCGCTCAAATGTCAAAAGGGCTGCGCATTCACTTGAAGTCAGCCATAAACATAATGTTATTAACCTCAAGTGATTTCTCTTTCCAATGGCTTTTGACATTTGTGGGACTTTGCAAATTGCTAGTTGAAACTAAATGGCAGAGCGTATGGAAATAAATAAGTCATGTGCTTTAACCACGGGATGGCGATGTTAGTGAGCTGCCCCCGCCACTCAAAGGTCAAAAACACTCATTTCATTCCTCTTGTCTTTACAGGTATGGAAAAATAGTGTCAACCAAGGCCATTCTGGACAAGAACACCAACCAGTGCAAAGGTAAGTCATTACTTTGTACGTCTTGTACACCCACCTTGTTTTAGTGCACCAGCTATCACTCTCAAGACTATGTCTTGTCGCGGCGAACAGCAGCCCGGGCCGTAAATTTAGACGTCAGCAGAGGAAGCCCTGCGTCGTAAATCAGTGATTTAGCGAGGAGCTGGCTTAACGCCGCAGGAAGTCTCTGGGTAAACAACCTGCTTTTAGATGTCGCTGCCCTGGCTGCTCCAGAGGATAAGCAGGCGAGCAGCCACCGGCTCAGCCCCTCCCTGTCTCCTCTTCCATTTCCTGTTTGGTAATATGGAAGACTTTCGGTTTGATTCTGTAAAAAGGTCCATTAGGGTCTGCTCAGTAAATGGTGCGCACATGCAGCGAAGACATTAGTGGCTCATTTTGAACTCGAGCACACACGCTACAACACATTTACATGCTTGAACATACGCGCACACTCGACCAATTAGAGTTGGGATTAGATTAGCTATTTGCTATCGCTGTCACACTCACCTTCTTGGGCTCTATCTTCACTTCAGCCACCTGCCTCGCATGGCTGTAAATACATTTCACACTTTTTTTTTCTGTGCAATCATTTGGTAATGATGAAGACCAGATCAGTCTTCAGTGAAGACAGAGGTGTAGAGAGAGAGAGAGAGGGAGAGAACGGAGCGATAGAGAGATGAAGGAGAAAAAAAAAGATTAGTGTGCTACTTGCCCCGAGGTGTCTGGCAGCACTGTTTAAGAGCTATTGAAGTTCCATCAATACTTTTAATTGCTTTTTGTGGTTTCCCGGGCTCTGAAGTGTGGCCTTTCAAGGTGAAGCCGCCTTCTTAACCCCGCTCTGCACCACCTGAGTTTATCCTGCAAGGCATGCTCTGGGTCAAAATGTACCCTCTGCCTGTTAGAGGATAGAGGGGGAAAAAAGGGTTGATTATCTCGACGGGTCCTTTTTTTGTGATTCCTGCAGGCTATTAAAGACGAGACTGGATGCATGTTAGTAGGAAGGATGTATCTGCAGGTCGAAGGACATAGCGCTCGGTGGGTCAAAGAAGAAAGACAGAGTTGAGGGAGGTGAGGCTGGGAAAAGAGGAAAAAGTAGAGGTGTGGTTAAACTCACAAGTCAGTAGCCGTGTTTCCATTCACATATTTTTATGCGTATTTTGGTAAGTATCACATTAGAAAAGCTGTATGGAAACGGCAAAATTCTATAAAACTTCCTTTATTGCATAAAAAAAAATGTTATGCTTGCTTGAGGTGGTTTTTGCCTCGACAAAGAGTTGATGCTCTAAATGGATTATGGAAATGCCTTTGCCGAATAAATTCTGACGGAGCGAACATTTAACTCACGTGACTGATCAGCTGTTTCTGCTGGATATTACCATAACTTGCGAATGCTTGTCTTTGTCTCTGGACAGCACAAAATGGTCAATACTAGCATGAAAGAACAATTTGCCCAATTGAAACAAATTCCCCAAGACATCTCGTAGATGGTTAGATGGCCAAGCCGACTTGTTTCGTTTCCGAAACCTCTACATCATCTGGTGGATTACAGCCCTGCGTAGCCGATAGCACCAACTTCTGACCAAACTACGCTGTAGCCAAGTTTATTCGCTCCAAACCAGATGATGGAAATTTCTGTTTTTGTTTATTTTGCAACATTTCAAAAGTTTGCTTGACAATTGAATGGACACATGGCTAGTTTCTAAGGCTTCACTCAACTAGAGAATGAAGACAATCTTCCAGGTTTCGTTGCTAAAACTGGGTGGAAACAATTACAGAGTTTTAAGAAAACCTTTCGTAGCAGAACCAATGCAAAATCTTTAGGACGGCTCTTCATATAGGGGCGTTGGCATGCAGAAGTCGTGTGCTGTCGTAGCACAAACACCTTCTTTTTTCAAAGTTTAAAAAAAATAATGATCTTGCAGCTCTCCCGCCAGTAAACGGCTCCGGAATGTTTATTCCTCCAGAATCTCCGACTCTCTCCCCTCATGGCACCCCTGTACGTCCCCACGTACCTAGAGAAACAGTTGTGATTGGCCTGTCCAAATCCAGGACATGTTAGGGCTGTAGGTTTCTTAGCAACAACTTTGCATTTAGAAACACCCAGACGATCGGAAAGCGGAGATCTCCGATTGTCTGGTATCGCCAGATTAAGGTCAGGTAAACCTCTTTCAATTTCCGTGATGGAAGAAATACACTGGGCTCGGTCACATGTTATCCCTCTGATCTGACTTACTGTATGCACAGCACAAAAAAAAAGTCAGCTCAGCTTAGCACTGAGTTGTGTGGGAGACAATGTTTCCCATAAGTCACCCTCCTGGAATGCAGCGCTGCTGAGATACCAGAAAGCAAATGTAAGCAGACGCATTTTATGAGTTGGAAGGATAGTCCTGCTCTGTCTGCACCCAGTGAGAGAGACAGAGAGAGAGAGATGGACGGAGGGGCGATTTGTACAAAGAGGAAGTAAGAGTGTGAGGAGAAGGACTGAGCAACCTTGAAGACATAATGACAGTTCTTTAGTGTTTGAAAGAAGTTGAGGAGAAGTAAAACGGCACAAAAACATCATTTCTGCTGCTCCAGCTCCTCATCTCTCCCCTTCCGTACGTATCTCACTATCTCCTGAGAGGTGAGCAAAGCATAAACGAGCCGCGCAGGTGTATCGAAGCCCGATGGGCCGGCGTGCGTGCGTCCGCCCTCCCGCTAACAAAGCGGAATCGACACATCGCCCTGATCTAGTCACGCATTGTTTGCAGTCATTTGACCCCCGCGACCTTGACACTTGTTTAAATGTCAGGGCGGCGGCTTATCACTGCGGTGCCATCACACGGCGAGCATCCCCGTCTCCTCCGGCCTCTTCTCCCGCTCCACCTCCTCTCCTCCCCCTCGTGTTATTTGTGTTTAGTTCAGCTCAGTGAGCGCTCTGCCAAAAACAACGTGAGAAAAATGGGATAGAGGAGAGGTCAGGACCGGTCGTCTCTACGAGGGAGAAAGATCGACAATCAGCCCGACGGAAAACAAAGACGGGAACATATCTCGTACTCGCTGGCTGACTTCTCTACCCTGCTTGTATATTTTCCCTCCCCTTCATTTTATTGATTCAAAAACTTTTCAGTTAGTTTGACTTTATATATTGTAAACACATTTTAATAATATGGTGCAATTATACTGTATACAGTTTATCCTTTATTTTGATTACTGGCAGTACATCATTTATTCTGCCCATAAGGTAGATTAAGAGTAAACATATGTATCTGCACAAGCTAATCTTCCAGCTCATGTATGTGTTGCACGCTCTATTACAGTATAACCACCATTAGGCTGTGTTCATACTGATTTGAGCACTGCATGAAAAAAAACGCATTCATTTCAATACGTCCATTGCGGCGACGCAGCAGGGGTGTAAAACAATGCAGGGTTTCCCAGCAAAAAAGGTTGAAACTGGCTCAACTTATCCGGAGAATGTGTAATTAGTTAAAATGAAAATTACTATATGGAGCACAGGCTTTTTTAGACATCTAGATCCCATATAGAGTATGGCTGCGTTCACACTGCAGGCAAAGGTGGCCCAAAACAAATTTTTTTTTGCACATATGTGACTCAGATCTTTTTTTTTTCATAACAGTGTGAACAGCACAAATCACATGGAATCTAATCTTTTCAATTCTGATTTGGGCCACTTTCATATGTGGTCCTAAATCAGATACAGGTCTGATTTGTATGCCTCTACGCCGGCAACAGCCGGAGCCGAAGGTACTATTTTTCCGGTTGTCCGTCTCTCCGTACGACCGTACGTCTTGTGAACATGATATCTCAGGAACGCCTGGAGAGAATTTCTTCAAATTGGGACTTGTTTGTTATTGTCTTATGCGGGTCAGTTCATAAATGTGACCAGTTCACACTGGAATCTGATATTGGCCACATTTAAAACATAATGTGAACAGCTAAGCAAAAAAAATCTGATCAGAGCAATAAATCAGAATTGATCGATAAGGCTTGCAGTGTATGCACTTATCTTTTGATGACTATATTTCAGCATTGAGCAGGTTTTACAGGAACTCCTGGACATATTTCTTGGCTAAAGCTGTACAAAAGCGGTTAGCTCCTTTACATAAAAACTACAGCGTTGGCACAGGTTTACAAGTTAGATGCCACCACAGCTTGTTTACTTGAGCCTACGACCCAAATTATCATATAGCTACCATAGGGATGCATATGTGTATGTTCATGTACCTTTATACTTGATGCAGTATTTCACTACTCTTTAGTGCGTAAATGTTAAATGTTGACATCTGCCTTTCTATAGCAGAAGTGTTTTTATTTGTTGTGTCGATAAAACGCCTATAAAAAGAAGAAAAAAAAGAATGAAATAGAATATGAGGGAGATGATGGGAAGGTGTGTGAGATGGAATAGTGAGCGTGGGAGTGTAGGCAGTCTGTTGTGGAAAAGCAGAAAAACAGCAATGACGCTTTCTGCGCTTACAGGTCAGGTGTTATGGAAACGCGTATTTTAGTGTGCACGCAAAACATAAACCGACACAGGCGCGGCGCCTACGCTCAAACACAAACACGCTATACATCTGTCTATACATTTGCCCTCAGCGGACGAGTGTGTGCGAGCGCTTCAGAGCCCCGTTTGAAGTACCGCATCACAAAAAAAAACTACACACCAAGACCATGTAATACACCTCTCCCACACACTCAAACACAAAAGGGCACGCACACACACACACAGACACACAAAGACTAATCGTACCCCCGCACGCACTCCCCATCCATCTGCCTGAGGTGAGTTTCGGCTCTTGCGGCGGCAGCGGCCATGCAACAGATCTATCAATCCTCTTCCTAACATCACAGCGTGTGTGCCTGCCTGCCTGTCTGTCTGCCTTTTCCTGGCTGCTCTCCTCCACCACCGCACCACGCAGGCCTTTCAATGAGCCTCTCTATCTTCCCAGCGCTGACTCACTCCCTCGCTCCCTACCTTACTCTATGACACACAGGCTTCCAGGCACACACATCTTCCAAGGGTACACACGAACAGTCACATACAAACCGCCAAAAAATACACACACACACACACACACACACACACATGCTTTGGATGAAGCCCAGTTCAGAGAGAAATGCTAACAGGAAGTTGTGAAAGGGCTTAAGGGCTGTCGAGGGCTGTGGGTAAGAGGAGGCATTCAGCTCTTCATCTCTCTCTCTCCTCCGCACTCTCCTTCCCTTTTTTGTCTCCGTTTTTCTCTCTCTATCTCATACACTGTCTATCTATATTATCCCACCCTGCACTTTCACATTTACTGTAAAGAAATACGGCAGAGATTTTGGGGTTCGCATCGCAGACGGAGCGGGGGGATTGAGAATGGCAGAGGGAGAGAGAAAAGGGATAGATTGTGGGGAACCCAAAACCGCTCGTTTGCCATCCGTGCCCACAAGGGCCTCTTGAAAAAAAAAAAGGCAGCGGCTGCATTTGAAATAAAGCAGGGCTGACCGAATGGAGACATTTTATTTTTTCCTGCCAGAGCCCCGAGGCAGAGGAAATGACCTCAGCCCCTTTAAAGGACCTCCGTTTCCTCCACCTCCTCCTCCTCCGGCAGATAAGGCTGCGTCGAGATTCACCGGCCCGACCGGCTGCTCTGCCGCCGCGACGGACCACCGCACTGACTGGTGGCAGATAGATGAGATGAGGAGATAGTCTCTCGCGGCCGTGTGTTTGTTGTCGTTCGTCGCTTTCGCCCCTGTAACTCGCCATCCATTTTGTATGAGGATGTTAAAAACTCACAAGGGCATTACATAAAGCTCGCATCTTGAAAGAATCACTGTCGCTTTACTCCATTATGTGGGTGACTTGATGTGAAACAGGCTAACTTCCTATTTTGTCCCAGCAAATTCACATCATGTTTGAAGTATCCAAACATGTGGTTGTAAAGATTAAAGTATGTTTGATTGAATATCTGAAAGAACAAATGTAGTTGAATGAATGAATGTGCAGCAGGATGTCCTGTTTGCCTTGTGAATACTGAATCAATTTAGCCTAGCTGGGCTGCATATGCAGCCTCCGTATGGTGCAATTTAAAAAGCCTGTCAGAAGCTTGACCATTACAATGTGAAGCATCCCATGCCCTTACCGCAGGATCGGCCTAATGGAGAAATATAGGCAATGTTACATTCTATTAAAGCAGATTTATTGCTGCATCAGTGCCTGATTGGAGTATCGCATGACTCCGAGCATGAGGGCTATTGATGAATGAGGTGACGCTCCCCAAAAAGGCCTGTTTTTCATTGTCATGTACATGTGTATCTGTGTATTTGGGCTGGGGTTGGGAAGGAGGGGCAGAAAAAGCAGAGAGTGCTTTTTGCATCCGTTATTGGTTTCTCATTAGATGGCTGAGATATAAACATTTGTCTATGTTGTACACGGTGCCGGCGCAATTAAGGATTCTCTTTGCCGCCCCCTCTGCCCTTTGAAAGTGAATTATGTGCAGCTGAGAATCTCGACTGAAATGTGGCCAACGGCGGACCTTTTCCAAATGCCTCGGTTCCCCTAAAAGCCGTTCCAGAAAGAGGCGAGATGGGGCTGGAGGAGCGAGAGAGGGGGGGGGAGAAAGAAAACGGGTGCCGTTTCCTGCTTGCATTGCGTATTAATGACTCTAATTAGCAATAGCTGAGGGATAAGCGCATTGATTTGGACGGCTTCGGCATGCAGAACCTCGTTGGATAACACCCGCAGCCTTTGTTAGCATCACATGCACACACAAAAATCCCATATCCCTCCTTTATTCCCCCCCCCCCTCAATCTCCATTCCAAGTTGGCTGCTCACCAAGTAGGCATCTGATTGGCCAAGTCTGTCGTAAATAGAAGCAGCCCGGGCCATCAGCGCTGCATTCCTTGACCTTTTGTACCCCCCCCCCTCCACTTCCTGTGCTGTTTCTTGCATGCAGTGTGGTCATCGTCTGTACATGTGTGTGTGTGTGCGCGGTGGAGGTCGTGGCGAGGTGAAACCCGGGGGCCACCGCAGAATCACAGATCAGAATAGACCAAGGTTTCCCAAGAGCATTTTCGCACACAGATTGGAGGAATTTGTTCATTTCTGCCGTGTTTTTGTTGACTGTCTGTCTTGCGAATCCAAACAAAGACAGAAAAGATCTGTAATAAACTTCGACAAAGTACAGACAGACTCTTGGGAAATATCCGTTGCAGATGTTTGTCACCACCGTGGCTTTCTTCTCCAGTCATTGGCTCCATTTTACAACACATCCCAGAGTTCCCTCCCTTCCTTGTCTTGTTTGTTGACAAATGCCTCAGAGGGCACTGGTGGAAGGTGAGGGGGCGTACCTCCAGTCATCTCTTATCCGGGACCTAACCCGCGGACGGCAGAGGGAACCACAGCCATCCGCTGACCTGCCAAGGCCCTCGCCCCTCGCACATCCCCTGACTAATGATCATACCCTTGATTGGTTAAGGAAGGCATTAATCATAACTGCAACGAAGAGGAAGGCTAGCTGGAGGCGGCCGGGCCGTTCCTCATGAATGACTAACGGATGCAAGAGAAAAGAAATGCACCCGCGTAGCTGCTCAGAGGAACGGGACACTTTGTCTTTGTCCAGATTTTAATGTTGGAGATTTTCCTCCGTGTTCCGAGGGGTGCTCGATTTTCATCGATCCGGCTTTTGTTCAAATATTTAGCCTGTCCTCTCGTCTCGCTGGTGGTGCTCTCAGGCTTTGTACCTGACGTGATTACATAGCTTATTAAGAAGCAGAAGGTGGCATCCAGCATGAATACTTACAGAGGACCTATCATGCTCATTTTCAGGTTCATACTTGTATTTTGGACTTCTACTAGAACATGTTTCCATGCTTTAAAGCAGCAGTGGGTAGAATTGAAGCAAATATGATTAAAAAAGTTATTTTTATAAAACGGTCACTATATCCTGACAGTAGTGCATGAGACAGGTAATCTGAAAAAAAAAGCATGTGCCACTGTGTCCTCCGGTGCTCCTAATGGCATCTGCAAGATTTCACAGACCGGAGGAAAACAACCAATCAGAGCCGAGCTGGTGCCTTGGCGTCTCTGAGCAGCTGTCAATCACTACCAAACTCCGATCAAACGGTCAAACTAGGCAGTGATGATCAAATATGAATCAATATTTTGTTACTGTAATGCCTATTTCTCGCCTCAAATGTTTTCAGAATCATCTTGTAGTGTACGGTTTAGCTGTAAAATGAGAAAGTTTGTGACGCGGCCGCCATTGTAAAATCTGTGGAAGGAACGCCAAGTTCTGGTCACATGACCGGAGCCCAGCCAATAGGAACGCTCTCTCTTTCTGAAATGACCTGTGATTGGTCAAAGTCTCCCGTCACGGGCTAGATTTTCTAAAGCCTGAAAACAGAGCCATGAGGAGGTGCAGAAGTCTAGTTATCTCTCAGAACACTTGAATTACAATATGCTGAAAGGTTATTATGGAATTTTTGCCCAATGATGCCAAAAACATACTGCCTACTGCCACTGTAAGTCAGGCCTGATGTTGCCTTACACATAAAAGAATGATCCCAGTCACTTCAGCACAGTGAGACATACAGCTTATTAATTAAACACTGGTATCGGATCGGTACTCTGTACCCAAAGCCCAGGTATCGCTATCGGCATCGGGACTGAAAAAGTCGGATCGGTGCATCCCTATATAACACACTAAAGGAAAGGGAAAAAAGCACAAAAGCATAATAGGTCCCCTTTAAGTTAGTAATCTCCAGGTATAGTTGGAATGATGGGAGTGCAGGTATTTTAAGATACTCTATAGGTGAAGTGTGAGAGAAGGACTGCACCTGCTCTTCTTTGTGTAAAATGTGCTTAAACTGCTTGTGGCATTTTCACATCAACGGGTGCCATAATGAGCAGCTATTCAAGGTTCTTTCATTCTAACCTGAGTCAGTTTGCAACTGTGGGTGCAGTACGAATATATAGTATGTTAACATGCGTAGTTGTGTAGTGCCATGTGTTCGCTTCTAAGTGCGAGTGTATGTGTGACATGCCGGTTTGCCTATGTGTGTCTAAGTGTGTGTGTTCTCTGAGATATCCGTGTGGGGGCTCTGTACAGCCACTCAGTGTTTTTGCCACGGGTCTCGTTTTAACAACCTCTTGACAAGTAATTAACACCCTTCAGGTCCCAGACCTTTCATGAGCACTCTTCACATGTTGTACCAAACACATCGGCTTTTGCTATTAAGCCAGCAAGCTGATGGAGTTACCAGGGAACTGAGCAGTGATGTTATTTACAGATCTGAATGAAGAGACCATATTTGCACAGTTTAGGAGTTTTTGTTCTGCTACTTTAAATCCGTGAATGTCAGCAACGAGTTCTTTGAACGTGTGAATATTTTATTTTTCAATACCTCTTCAGGTCTGTGAAGATAATCTTGTAATGCTAGAAGCTGCGTCTTCTGAAACCAGACTCCATTCGTCTTGATGCCGTTTTTTAACACCACAGCGTGGATTTTAACATAAGTTTAGACTTCTTCTAGCACACACATATTTTAAATAGTGTCTCAACTGTTGTGCTGAATTTATAGCTGAACGTGTAGTAGAAGCCATATGGTGCTGCGCTATAGCTGAGTGTGAATAGATGTGAATTAATTAAGGAACAAAGGAAAAAAAGGAAGAAAAATGATGATGAGTAAAAATGAAGAAAGGAACGCTGAGATGGAGAGGAGATCATTACGGTGAACCCATATGCTGAGATTCTTTAATATTCGACCTGTGAAAATGTTAATCTAACACATTTCATCCCTTCTTCAGACAGTGTTGCCAAAATAGCTTCATGGTGACACTTCGGGGTTGCATGAATGTTAAACAGTTACGTGCATCCAATCTTTTTTTGCCACTATATGCATCGATTGTGTAAGTCAGTGCTTCCCAACCTGAGGTCCAGGCCCCCCTTAGGGGGGCGCCAAAGATCACAGGGAGTGTGCCAGGATTTGTCTGCTCTGAAGTTGTCAAAATTAGATTTGTACATGTAAAACTAAAATTGTAATAACACACTTACTAGATAATTTCTTTTTTGCTTCTTAGTATGTCCCATTGTGGACTTCATTTTGAGGCCACTAATTCCTTTAACGCATTAACGCAATCGATCTTTCGGAGGCTGTAGCGGGCTCCATTGGTTCCAATCATGTCATACTAGCCTGTCAGAAAGGAGGTTAAATAACGCCCAGAACTTGCACTACATTTTGGCGAGGAAAAACTGTCATGGCCAATTTCAAAGGTCCCTTGACCCGTAAATTGGTTCTATGGATACCCACGAGTATCCCCTTTACAGACATGCCCACTTTATGATAATCACATGCAGTTTGGAGCAAGTCATAGTCAAGTCAGCACACTGACACACTGACAGCTGTTGTTGCCTGTTGGGCTTGAGTTATGATTTGAGCATATTTTGTTATGCTAAATACAGTACCTGTGAGGGTTTCTGGACAATATTTAGGTCATTGTTTTGTGTTGTTAATTGATTTCCAACAATAAATACATACATACATTTGATTAAAGCGGCATATTTGCCCACTCCCATGTTGATAAGAGTATTAAATACTTGACAAATCTCCCTTTAAGGCACATTTTGAACAGATAAAAAATCTGCGATAAATTTGCAATTAATCGCGATTAATCATGGACAATCATGCAATTAATCAAATATTTTAATCGATTGAAAGACCTAACCGATAAAGATCAGGCTCAACTAATATTATTAGCCTTCCAAAAACAACATTTTCACTGCGGTCAAAAACTGTTTGCTCTCACACCCGCCGCACACAGAGGGAGGCACTGACGAGTTATATTCATTAAAGAAAGTTGATTTATTAAAAAAAGACTAAATAATTTAATACACTGAATCACTTAACTCAAATTGAGGATTTGTTCGAGGGTTTCTTTTAGGGTGATGACGTCAAAAGAATATTGGGGGGGAGGAAAATAGGTGGGAACCACTGGTGCAGGTGCCTTGCTGCCTCGCTGTCATACCAAACTCATCTGTAACATCTGCACAGATATTGGATGAGGAATTAGTTTTTTCAACCTCCTGTTCAGTTTGTCTTCGGCACAATGAGCTGCCAGTGGCCCCCTTGGCCCTAAGCCCTGGCTCTTTGCCCTCTGCAGATCCCGACTGCAGCTCTCTGACAAGGACACTCCCTACACCTGCGAGAGAAGATGACAAGAAATACAATACAGCCAATAGGCTGGCTGCTTCAGCCCTAAGACGAATGCCTTAGCTATAAATCTATGTTGCAGGGTTGATAAGTTAATTGCCTGTAGCGCTATCTCCTCGCCTGTGTCTAACATAGAAGAGCCCTCTGTGAGAGTTATTTTACAACAAATTGTGTCGTCTCCGAGCGCGAGGCAGGCAGGACGGTGACACTGGACCAGTAAATGAGGGATCTTTATTTTCAGTCGTTCCAAGAGGTGCATGAAAGCGATTTTGTTCTACATGTTTTTGCTAATCTCCCCCGACGTGTTTTAGCTCCTTTTGTGCAGAAACGCTGTGGATTTGGAGCTGCTGCAGCTGTATTTGCAGCTGGAAACAGAGTTGTTTATTTTACAGGACATCAGATATAGATGAGGCTGTAGTATTACTGGGCAAGTGTTGCCGTTTGACTTGTCTCTTCTCTGTGGTGTTGAAGCTGTAATGGCAGTGATGTGGTCGGGAGTCTCTTGCCCAAAGCTAACATTTTAATACGCAATGTTAAACAAAACAAATATGCGTCGCAGATGTTTCTCGGTGGCATCCTTCCGATGGAAAGATAGATTTATGATCCTCCCCTGTTTACTCACGTACCCTCACATGCAAACACACAAACAAGAAAGTTGGAGGTCACACACACACACACAAGTATTTGTACACACCCATTCAACAAGCACACATTCACAAACACACCACCACCGCGTGGTTTAGTGGAGGGCAGCCACAAAATTTATCATCAGTCAGCCGCTGGTGGTGCAGGATAAATGGAGGAGGACAGAGGAATGCAGTGTCCCAGTGAGGATGCTCTCCTCTGGGTTTGGAGTGTGACCAAGGTGGTCTTGACTCCGCCGCAGTTAGTCATGGATGCCATCTCAATATTTAACCCCCCCCCCCCACACACACACACACACACAAACACCCTCAGTGTTTGCACAGCTCACCGCAGCCTTCACAAAACCACCACCCACGCTTCCTGCAGGGCATAAAGCTGGTCAAACCCCCAAATTGACATAAGACATCTATAAATGTGCAAGCGATAAAATAATTCAGCAGCTCCTTTTCATTCATGTATGTAGGTATCTTTTTTTAATTGTTTCTTTTTTTTCTCTTCACGACAACAGGGCGCAATTATTTTATTTTATTTAACAAATATCTTTTATCATCAATTCATCTATTTTTTATATGATTAATCATTTAATGAGTCTAATAAAGTTTAGAAAAATTAGAAAATTGCAATTAACACTCCAAAACCTAAAGATATTCAATTTACAGTGATATAAAACAAGAGAAAAACAGTCCGAAAACTTCACTAGTGTTGAAACAATGAATTGATTGATAGACAGAAAAATAATCTTCAACCATTTTATTAATCAAGTAATTATTTTTAGTTTATTTATCACGGCAAGAAATCAAATATTTGCTGGTTCAAGTTTTGCAAATTTGAGAATTTTGTGCTATTCTTTGTTTTATATCATTGCAAACTGAATATCTTTGGGTTTTGGACTCTTGTTCAGACAAAAAAAAATCAATTTCAATTACCTTGGGCTCTCGAAACTTGTTTTATACTCTTTTATGTGTTTATCAGTTTATAAACTAAATTATTGAAATGATAAACAGATTCATCGGTAGCTGCAGCCCTACTGTAAGCAGGAACCACTGAATATTTGTCCATTTTACCTTGATAAATGACAAATAGTTATTCAATTAATGATCAACAAATTTATAAATTGACTAATCATTTCAGAACCATATTCTACTGTGCATGTAGTATTCACTCACAAATATACAAAAAAGGCAGAAGTCACACATCTGCACATACTGTAAGCTGGAACGTGATGCGGCACTACTGCTGTACCATGAATCATAAGAATCATATTACAAGCATTGTTATGCATATTTGTCCATGGTGTGGTGCATCTATCTCCTCCATTAACCATAATTACTTTTCTACATGCAAACTACGAATTAACATACGTGTAACCGCGATGATTAATCACCCGTGTGCAACAGCAGCTTCAGACCTCATCTTGATGACTCACAGGGACGCAAACAATTACACTGTTTGCCTCGCGTGCCATTGTAATGCTCCGCGACTTGTCGTTGATTCATTATTCATACTTAGGGTATTATCATTCCATTGTATGCTGTGCAAAATGGGATCATTAGCGCCGAATATTAGAATGTGAAAAATGGAAATATTGGGGGGAAAATGGTGGTGGATATAGTGGGTAGGAAACCCCAAACAATCCCCACTATTAGCAGATAAAAAATGGTAATTTCCCCAGAAGTAATTAGGATTAACATAATTTGACGGCGCATGAATGATGCATGGATGATTGATACGTCGATACACGTGCTGTAATGAGTCCCTTATCTCCGCTCTCCGCTGAAGACTTTTGTGTGGAGCGTAGCCCGAGGTGGAATCATCTACTGTAGCTCTACACCTCCGCAGGGGAGCACCCAGCCTCATACGAGCACAGTCGCCGGGGCGACAGTAGAGTAGAAGCACTGGTAGCGTAGCACCAATCTGTAGTAGCTGATTGAAGATGGTCCTTTTTATCTTGACAGGCTCCCTGTTAGAGCCAGACCAGGAAATATGATATGGCAGCTCATGTTCTCTTTATTCCTCTCAGAGAGGCAGTCTGTGTGTCTGTACATACAGCGCGTGTGTGGATATACTGTACTGTGTGCATCGTGTGCACATGATTAGTGTGCAGCTGCACACCATTATCAGCAGCCACGTATGCAGTCAGTCACACTGAGCTGCTTTTAAGTGACAGCTATCGATTGGATGTTTGTGTTGTCGTAGAGGCTTCAAAGCAACACCTTGCCCTCTGCATCCCACTTAAGATGGTAACTCCAGAGTGCCCGCATTGAATACAGTGGGAGTACAGCATGTACTTGGCTTCAGAAACACAGTCTTCTGTGTGTAGGTGTGTGTACGTGTTGTTTAAATGTGCAAGATGCGACCTTGTACCTGGTAATTCTGTACACTTTATAAAGTATACAAACCTGGAGTTCTCAGATAGTGGATCCAATAGTGTTCCCTCCTGGAAAATATAACATCCAAATGACCTCCTCCTGGTGGGAGTGATACCTTTTCAATCCCAATATATCTTAGAGAGGAAATGGGATGTTTTAAATTCAGTAAAATGTGCTGCTACTGGATAATTCATGTTTTTGCATCAAATAGTGCTTCTATGTTCGGCACGAGTATTCAGTGCTCTACTCGTCTTTCCAACATATGACTTACCACAAGGGCAAGTGATAAGAAAAATGACCGACTTAGTGTGACATGCAATAATTCCTTTTATATGGATCTCTTTACCTGTGTGGGGATGTTTGAAACTGTTACAGCCAGTGGTAAGTATTATTACACTGACTGCAGCAACCACAGCGGTGGTTGCCCTCAGGGAAAGATGCTAAAGTAGCTTAAGCTGGTACTGATTGAAGAGAAGGTACCAGATGGTCTCTCAGGTAATTTACCTCTTTTATTTACCATGAGAGGTCGTTCTTTGAATACATCATTGAGTTGACACGGCTCGTCGTCCCAGAGACAGTGGAAAATTTCCCTGATAACGCCACATTGTGAATAACAAATCTGTGTTGAAATCGGCAGGAGGAGAGCTAGTTAACGTTAGCTGTTCGCAGGTGGTGAGCAGAAGAGTCCTGCTTGGCTATATAATGGAGCTAACAGCTAACGTACGGAGGTTGCATTACGGTGCGTTCAAGCTCTATTTAGTAAAAATTATAATTGAGCGAAGGTTTTGGCGAGAAACTTGAGGTGGATCATCAGGGATTAATAATAAGTTCACAAAAAACAGTATGCAAATATAATAAAGGAGTGTATGTTGAAATACATGGGATTTATTTTTTTTGTTTTTGATTTTTACCATGGTATCGAATTGGGTATCGAGAATCGTGGAATCTCACTGGTATTGCTATTGACTGATAAAGTCCTGGTATCATGACATCCCAAAAGGTTAGCACTAGGGCTGTCAATCAGTTAAAATATTTAATCGCGATTAATCGCACAATTGTCCATAGTTAATCGCGATTAATCGCAAATTAAGTACACATTTTTTTTATCTTTTCAAATTGTACCTCAAAGGGAGGTTTGTCAAGTATTTAATACTCTTATCAACATGCTAGATAAACTGCTTGTGATTATCATAAAGTGGGCATGTCTGTAAAGGGGAGACTCGTGGTTACCCATGGAACCCATATTCATTCACATATCTTGAGGTCAGAGGTCAAGGAACCCTCTTGAAAATGGCCATGCCAGTTTTTCCTTGCCAAAATTTGCAAGTTTGGAGCGTTATTTAACCTCCTTCGCGACAAGCTAGTATGACATGGTTGGTACCAATGGATTCCTTAGGTTTTCTTCTGAGCCCCCTGTAACCTAAAAATTGCAAGCGTTAAAGAAAAGAGTGGCGTTTAAACGAAATGCATTAACGTGTTATTATCGCGTTAACTTTGACCGCCGTAGTTAGCATGCTAGGCTAACTAGTGTCCAATATCCGAGTGGAATGCAAACTTAACAGCACAATGGGTCCTCCCAAATATTGAATATTGAAGTAACATATGTCTTAAGTTGCTAATGGTACAAAACGGAAAAAAAACGGGGGAAAAATCAAACCAAATCCTAAACCTGTACTTTGCTCTTTAAACAGTAAAGATGAGCCACTTAACTTTAATGGTCGAATACTGAAACTGGTTGTCAAGTATTGAAGCAGAGGAGCTCACACATACATACTGCATATACACACACACACACACACACAAAGATTCTGACTTTCCCATAACCTCCACTCCCATTCTGCCTGTTAAAAGCATAAATAGAGACTTAAGCTGTCTCCATGTCTCTCAATTATTATTTTATTTTCCAACAAAACAAGCCTTTTACAGTTTTTCCCTGTGGCTACAGATCAAACATTCCACATTACAGAATCATTATACATATATCTGCTACAATAAATGCACAGGGAAAGAGCAAACTGGATCTATTACTGGAGGCAGCTAGCTGAGTGTCAATGCAGTCTTCTTCAGTGCATTCATGACCCCAAATAACCCCCTTCCTCGTGCTGCCTTTCTTTCTCTGTGCCTCCTCCTCACCTCTTCCTCCATTCAGAGCTGTCTGAATATAGGTCAGCATTCTCTAAAATCCTCATCCTCCTGAAAGTTTGATAAGTGCACTCCAGGTGGTAGTGGGATGAATATTAAATTTGTAATTGGGGGTCCCATGTTTCCACCATTAGAATATTCTGATTATTAAAGAGAACCAGCCATCGCCCAGAGGGCCTCAGTAACAATCTGTGTGCTTCTCTTAATGTACTTTTAATATGTTCTTAGATCTAAAGACAGTGCATTATCTGTGTTCACTGTGTTTGAATGGTTAATCCACCCAAGTTACAAAAAAGCACTTATCCCTGGTGGTGTCCAGCCATGCAGGCAGTTTTGTTTTTCTTGCCCACGTTTGGGGAGATCCATCTCTCAGTTATCTGCCTCCATCCCAGTGCAACTGAGGTGAATGGAGTTTTGTGTGTGGTTCTCAAAGCATTGAAAAAAATGCATTTAAAAGATTCAACAGCAACATGTTTTTCCAAAAACAGTATGTCCGTTACCCTGGATATTCCACCTCACTGTGAGCAGAAAAACACGGACTTGTGACAAATTAAAAGGAAAACCCCGAATATAAAATAAGTTCCACGCGAAGTGTCACTGAACAGTTTAAAAGAACAGTGTGTAACATTTCGGGGGATCTATTAGCAGAAATGGAATAAAATATTCATAACTATGTTTTCATTAGTGTAAAATCACCTGAAACTGAGAACTGTAGTGTTTTCGTTAGCTTAGAATGAGCCCTTCATATCTACAGAGGGAGTGGGTCCTTTTCACGGAGTCCCACATGTTGCTCCGCCATGTTTCTACAGTAGCCCAGAACGGACAAACCAAACACTGGTTATAGAAAGAGCCTCTCGTGTTTTTATGTTACCTGAAGGCCACCATAGTTCTCCAACATGGTTGTGAAACTGCGGTAACGTGAGCCGCAGAGTGTAAAACCGTGGTACCGCCAGCCGTCGTCTGACTTCCGTTGCTCCTAAAGTAGTAGACAAACGGCGTTACTACAGTTTTGCACTCATAACCAGAGGGGTACTCAGTTGGTTGCAATCTGCAACCACACCACTAGATGCCGCCAAATCCTACACACCATACCCTTAATAAAAGTACAAAAATATAGTAAGTATAAAAATAGTGTGAATCAAATGCTATAGTCTTCACAGACACCTCAGCTGTCCTGTCAGCAACACTGAGAGGATAGCGACCACACAAACGTTCCACTGCTGACTGACAGCCTACAGTGAAACAAAGCTCATAGAATATAGAATAGAATAGATCTGTATTGTCATTGTGCCAAGAACAATGAAAATCTGTTTAGCGGTTCTTCAGCTGTGTGCATAAACAACATAAAAGTACAAGTTTATGGGTAAAAACAACAAATAACAATGGAAGCAGAATATATATCAAGACAGGCGATAAAAAGAACGATAAAAACGAGTCACCAGTGCAATTTTGGTTAAGTAGCAGCATATATGGTGGTATAGCTGCAATACGTGCAATATGGTGGTAAAGTGTGTAGTGCGTAATAGGTGGGTGGCGAAACAGACGGCCTCACTCAAATGTTATAGACAGCAGAAGACTTTAGAGATTTCACTCCACTAAGGGCGCCAGGGAAACGAGTGTCAAAAACTCTTCAAAAAAGGCTTTCCATATGGATTACCCTTTACGCAGCACTCTCCACCACCGTCATCAAAACACCAAAAGAGGAAATAGATTTTGGAAGAATGGTCTTCATCCCTCCGGTAGAGTTCCAGTGACTGTACAGTCTGTGCCAAGGCACACTGATGTTGTTATAGTAGTGTGTGGTGGCCCAACATCTTACAAAGGCACTTTCTGTTGGTAGTTTGTCAGCCATCTGTAGTCCCATGAAAACTGCTCACAGCGTGGTGTGTGGATTATCCACAGTAGCAGGGAGACTGTCTCTGAAAAGACACACTGCTTTTAGTTTCACCACAGACACAATTCAATTCACCTCCACTGTATTTGAGGGGAGGCAGGAATCTCTAAACCCGGCCAAAGAAAATCCACTAAAGCCAGGAAGTAGGTTTTTTAAAGTTGGTTGAACCGACCCTCCAAATTAACATACATTTTTATAAGCTGCTCTGATGTGGGTTTTGCTTTCTTTAAATACTGATTAAATTAGAAAATTTAAAGGTTTACTAATTAGGGGTGGGAAAAAAAATCGATTCACCTATGTATTACGATTTTTTTTTTTACGATTATGAAATCGATTTTTTTAATGCCAGAATCGATATATTTGCTTCATTTGAGTCTATGTGGAGGAAGAAGGAAGTTACAGCTTTTGTTTTTGTAGTCTGAGTAAAGTGACGTCATGTCCTTTCCGTATCCGTCAGCAAAAAACAAACCGCAGCCGGTTGCAGCGAGCCGAAACGACACAGCAGAAAACGGCGGAGGGTCCACGCGAATATAACCTGCACCCTCACACATTAAATCCAAAGTGGTAAACACTACACCTACAGTAAAGTGTGGAAACACTTTGGGTTTCACACATTGCCCAGAAAAGCAGAGCTAGACATAATGGCTAAAGCTGCATGCTAACTCTGTCATGGACAGGAAACGTTATCGTACTGCGATAACGCGCGGTCAAGCCGGCCGTCACTTCCATCTCTGTTGTCAAATTAGCCGAAGCTACAACTGTAGAGCACCCATATACTGACATTTATGTTAAATTTATTCTAACGGCCCTGATGGAGCTGACCATGGATGGATAAAGAGAACGGAGCTGACGGGGAGAGCTAGAGACGGACTTTATGAAGTTAGCGGAAGTATACACGTGTGACTACGTCCGGTTTTCAAAATACTGTATACTTTAACTGTATATACAAAATACATATATGGAAATGAGATTGTTAGATTATATTCACCAGAAGAATAAAACATTACATGTCCCTTATATTAAAAAGAAAATACCACTAATTTGTGAGGGGTAATGTCTTTATTCTTTGATTTTTGGGCTGCTGGAAAATAAATTAATAAATAATGCCTGACAATGACTGATATATTTGACTTCATAACATCTTTGACTACATACATGCTGAAAATCATACATTTTTGCTGTAATAATAGATATTTTCCCGTCCCTAGAAGTGTATGATTCAACATTTTCCCATGGTCCAGTGTTAAAAAAGATAACAAAAATCGCAATAAATTGCAATATCGAATCACAATACTTGTAAAATTGCAATACTTAAAGTATCCTGATAGTATCGAATCAGGAGATAGGTGTATCGTCCCAGCCCTATTAGTAATGTAACAAAATGGTTAGATATACTGTCTACTTGCAGTCTCTTTTAAGAAGTAATACATTTTTAAATACAGGGTACTGTCGCCTCTGTCTGAATCCTTTCGCTCCGGCTCTTCATATTTCCACAATTAAAGACCCCGCCCCTCCCAGCCCCACTCTAACAGCTGGCCATTAATCAGTCCGCGCACTTGATTTCTCTTCCGCCACAGGTTATGATTTCACATTACTCCACGCTCCTTCACCGCCATGCGACAGGAAAATGACCCCAATCATCACCCCCTCCCTCTCACCACCACACAGACGCACACCTCGAATGAAAGAAAGTGAGATGTTTGTATGAGAAAAAGGCATGGTGAGAAAGTAAGGCGTCACGTGTTTTCGTGTGCTCAGTATATAATCGTCTATAACATGATGGGGTAACCGCAGCGGCGGGTCTCCCCCCACCTCACACCCTTTATCCTTTTCTAATTACACTTTCCCTCCGAAACAGTGGATCATAGGGCACCCATTGACTGCTTTTAATCCGCCACCAAATTTTAATTAACACAGACGTGACCCCCCGTCTCCGATACATCCCGCAGAACGTCGGGATCACAATAACTCATAAATCACGGCCGCAGATTTCATTCCCTCCGCTTTCCTCCGGTGATGAATTTCCAGATGGGGGCTGTTAATGTCAGGAAAAAAAATATGAGGGGGAAAGATACATTGAGAGAGAGCGCTTTAGAGACAGAGAGGGGACAAAGACGGCAAGAAAGGCTATGTTTTGAGTGTGTTTGTATGTGTATGTAAGAGAGACGGAGTTGAAGAAACACGGAGAGGAATGGCAGCATCTCCGGTGCACGCTGTCAACCTTTGAGAGATTTGTTACCGGGGAGAGGATTACGGAGGCTGTGAAATGAGGTTGTGTTAATATGCCGGGGTGTTGAGGAACACGGTGTGGGCCAGCCAACTTCACAGTCTCTGAAAATCAAAAGGCTGAACAAGTGAAAAACTGCCTGAAGAATTAATTGACACGTCTCTTTGTGTGTGCGAGTGAGTTACATGCGTGTATTAGCCCTTTAATCATGGACTTTTCACAATATGTATATGAGTTGTCATTAAAGAATGTCTCTTCAACAGAATTACAAAACCGGTGTTCTTGATTTGCACGCTACTCAGTGCTTGTGTGCTTTTGTTTGTGCTAAAGTGTGTTTGCATATGCATAATGCGTGCCGGTGTATATGTGTGTGTGTGGAGGTGGAGGTGGGCAGGGTGCCGGGGTTTGTTATTACTAAATCGCTCATCCATGCTACTAATTAAGATGCATAGCATCCCCCTATGAACGTCAGTGTCGCTAATTATCAAACAATGTAGTGCTCACCAGATATGAGAACTGGCAGCCTCTGTAGTCATGTTACCAACTTATTACTGCTACAATTACCAAGTGCCTGTCATTCTCCTTGTTAGTCATCTGCCTTCATTTTCTCTTTACTAATGTCTATCTTTTTTTTCGTCTTTCTTTTCCTCTCTCTTCTCTTCTCTTCTCTCTCCAGGCTATGGCTTTGTGGATTTTGACAGCCCAGCTGCAGCACAGAAGGCCGTGTCGTCTCTCAAAGCCACCGGGGTGCAGGCCCAAATGGCCAAGGTAAGGAGTGTTTAAAAACAAGTTAGCGTCACCACTTTCTCTCGCATTATCATTAGCACGTTGTCCCTCTGGGGACTTTAATATTGTACACTCAACGCACTTAATAGACGTTGATGGATGTGAAAGCTCCCCAAAACTCGTTTGGTCCATAAACACGTTTTTATAGAAAGTCATTTTCCGCAGAGCTTTGCTGTTTAATGGCAAACTTGTTTCGCTCTAATATAAGAAGACTCTTAAATGTGGGCTTGTAACTGCGTTTGTGTGACAAGCTGGGAGGCGACTGTGGTGCATGTAGGGGTCTGTTTTATCTTACTGGCACTCTCTGTGACAGGGCAAAGCTGTGGACTCATACAATCCAGTATCAAGACTTTGTTTGCACATGTGGTGCCTTGTTTCAAGTGGTTGCGTGGACTCAGTTATGTGTGAGAGTGCGTGGCGCTATTCCACGGCAAACTAGCTTGGTTTGCCAGCATGTAAGCTGGCCCTGCTGTAGCCGAAGTTTGACCAGCCGCTTGTCCTGTGTTGTGCAGTATTATTATTAGCCTGCTAAAGTGGAAGCAGATGAGACAAGCTGTTTGAGTTGTACAAAGAGGGCCCCAGTGAGTTCAGCACAATGGAGCCAGGTTGACAGACGTAGACACACATGGAGAGGTGTGGCTTAGAGTAAAACCGCTCTGGCAGGATATGTGCTAATTCACCATTTAAAGGGATAGTTTGGGTGTTTTGAAGTGGGGTTGTATGAGGTACCTATCTATAGTCAGGGTATTACCTACAGTAGATGACAGTCGGCAGGCCCCAGTTTGCAGACAGGAGTTATCGCACAGGAGCAAAGTAATGCACTGCTGGGGACGGGGCCGGCAGCAAAACGTATTTTAGCCTCCTAAAAGAAAGGCTCGCCTAAAAAAATCAATATCAGTTGAAGTGTACGCTATATTTACAATATTTTCACCGGTTTACCTTGCCGTGAGACAACTATACAGTCTATGTTTCCGACAAGGAACTGAAGAAGTTATCAACACTCTCGCCAAAGCCACCAGACTCCATTGAAAAAACAGTAATTTTCTCCCCAGTTCTGCAAGGTAAAATTACAGTTTTTTTCAATGGAGTCTGGTGGCTTTTGTGAGAGCATAAATGGATACGATGGCTTCAGTTCCCCGTAGGAAAGGGCTGTCTGATGGCAAGATAAAGCAGTGAAAATATTGTAAATATAGAGTACACTTAAATTGATATTGATTTGTTTAGGTGGCTAAAATACGTTTTGCTGCCGGCCCCGTCCACAGCAGTGCATTACTTTGCTCCCGTGCTGGTACTCCTGTCTGCTTCTCCAAACTGGGGGTGTGCCGACCGTCATCTACTGTAGGTAACACACTGACTATGGATAAGTACCTCATTTAGCCCCACTTCAAAACACCCAAACCATCCCTTAAACTTTGAATCTTATTAAGACTCATTGGCTTGTTAGCCATACACCCCAAGAGAGGGTTGGTGCCAGAACAAGAACATCAGTTATATTGTTAAATGTATGTCGACCCTCAGTCCACGCTAGCAGCTGTCCTTTTCTCATTTGTCTTTTCTAAATTTTTCATTTCCTTGCTGACTGCTGAGAGAATCATCACAGACTAAAGCACAGCAGGGCTCTCTCTCCGGACATCTATGATAGACGAGCCCGCATGGCTAAACCAGGCTATTTTCGTACCAGCCGAAGATCTGCTGGTGTCAGAATATTTAAACAGGTGAACAAAATGTCAGTAGCATTAAAGCAATGAATATGGTGATGACTACAGGGGTACACTATGAGTGATTTTCTCAGCGTTTGATCCGATCCAGAACCCCCCCCCCCCTGAAGCCAAAGATGAGATGGAGAACGGCGGTGGCGCCGGTGAAGATGACAGAATTGATGATAACGATGAAGGTGGCAATTATTTTGATCAAATGGGATGAGATCTGACAGGAGGAGATGATATTCCGTGCGGTGCTCAGGTGTGCCATTTCTCAAATGCACCATTTGGCCGTTTCCTCTCCCCCACCAGTGTCCTTCTTCCAATATTTATAAGAGGGCAGGCTCTCGGAATACAGATAAGAAGCCGTGCTCTTTGCCCATCTCGTTTTAAGACCCCACTTTGCATCGCTCCCCTTTTTCTCAGTCAATATTTCCATGAGAGAGGTCTAGTGTCCCAAAACAAAGGAGCTGACCTTTTTAAGAACGTTTGTTTGCATAGGTGGTGTGTGTGTGTGTGGGCACATTCACAAAATCATTTCCTATTAGCATTTGTGTATAATAGTTTGTTTTCTGAGCATTCCCTTGTTCTGTTCACACAAATGGAAAGGCCAGCATTCTGTGCCGCAGCTCTGTGCTTTTATCACACTTGTGAGAGACATTAAGGAGTAGTTTGCTTTTATAGACTCCCCGTGCATCTCTCTAATGTCTCTTCACCAGGTATCACTCCCATCACTCTATCAGCTCCTCCTCCTCCACCTTGCCCCCTATTCGTTCTCTCTAACCCCCTTCTCTTTTGCTTCATGCCATCTTTTCTTCCTCGGTACACATTCACAAACACATTTGTATTCACATCCACCATGTGTTCCCCTGCCAAACGTCCAATGAGTGCAATTTATTCCCATCAATAATTAACAGCAGGCTGTCTTTGTGCCTGCCTACCTGCCAAGGTGTCTCCGACACCCTCCTCTCTGTCGTGGCGGAGCAGCATTCCCCCGGTGGGGCCGGATGAAAAACCCAGGTGCGCGCCGAGGAAGGTGTAAATCGCACAGACGATTGCTAACACCACACACGACTTCCACAATACGAGCATTCAGCCTCATTCTCTCACTCCCTCTGCTCCATTTTGTCACATATATCTCTCCACAACAAAGTAATAAACGAATAGCGAGTCAGAGCCAGAGGCTTTGAGCTCATTAAATAAAACCGTCACAGTAATCAAGTTGTGCCTTTTTTCCTGCCGTTAAAACGCTTTTATTAAGGTGCCTTATTTTAAACACAGCTGCTGCAAAGGAGGCATGAAGAGAGAAACCGAGGGAATAGGGGGAAGCGTCACTTGATTTCCTCTCCTTCCTCCAATGTAACACCCCGCTGTCTCTCTCCTCTTACTCCCCTTGGAATTTGAAATACCAAGGCAGCAGAGATGAAACATTGCCTTCCTTTTGTCTTGCCCTCCCCCGGGGATGGTGACAGCGAGAGGGAGGAGAGGAGCCATAATTAAGATACCTAAAGGACACTTCCCCCCTGCACCTCCCTTCCTGTCACTCACCTCTACACAAGTCACAGATAAGAGCACTTAGCATAGGTGTGCAGTATGTGTGCGTATTGTGCGTGGACAGTGTGTATCTATATGTGTGTTTGTGTGCTTGTATACACATAGGATTATATTTCTTTTGTGTACGTTCACACAAACAAATACACATTTGAGAGGTTTTTGATTCTAGTCATTCTACCTCAACCCTGTCTCCTACAAAATTACATTCCCATACAACTAAACTGCATTCTCAGTTATGTCTTGTATCTCCCTGATTACGGTCGCAGTTTTAAACATGTGGTTAACGTTGTGAATTGAAACAAAACACTTAGGTTTAGTTAGGTTTAGTAAAAACATCACGGTTTGGCTTAAAATAAGTACATTTGTTACGTTATTTAAGTTCTGGACATGAATTAAAATTAGTCAACGTTGACTTTTGGTTTCACACTGGAAACAAACAGCGTCCTGCTGAGTGAAAAAAACTGTGTTTGTTTGACTCATCCATCCACCAGGCTGGTTACCTGGTGCTGCATTAAAAGTATTGCTCGACATTTTGGGTGAGATGCTTATTCACTTTCTGACAAAGAGATGAGAAGATTGATGCCACTCTCCTGTCTGAGAGTGGTATTGATCTTCTCATCTAACTTTTGCCAAAAAGGCCAATAAACATATTTACCAGCATGTACTATATAATGTAACTACTCTTTTAACTATGGTTCAATATAAGCGACTATTTGGTCTACCACTGTATATATAGCAGGATAATAGATCAAGTGTGTGTGTGTGTGTGTGTGTGTGTGTGTGTGTGTGTGTGTGTGAGAGAGATATTGAGTATAGGCACATATTTGCCTCCTCACACCGTGGACTCCATTCTCTATGTCACTTTATTCAGGTAGCTCTCCGAACTGTGAAAACTGACACGTCGAGCAGACAGAATGATAACAGGTAAACGCCGCGTCTAGCTCCGCAAATGCAAACCTGTCAAGCAGCCGCTCGCCTCACTCTCCGCAGGCTGCCATTTTCCCCTTGAGCCAATCAGACTGAATTATGGGAAGGGCGCCCTCGATTGTGGTGTCTGTGTCGGGGAGGTAATTCCGCCTGACAGCTGCTTGCTTTCAGACAACAGCCAGTCTTTATGGAAATCATCCCTCCCTATTCTAGCTGCAGTCGGCTTGTGCTGATAACAGCGCGGATGAAAACAAAGCTGTCCTTTTCTACTTTTTTTTTTTTTTCTCTCTCTCTTCTGTTTCCTCTCTGTTTGGACAGCCTAGAATTAGCAAAACAACTCTTAACATCCTATAGATTGTGACAATGTACACCCTGCTTTGATGTTCTACACATTAGGGCCAATATAAACTTGGAGTTGACATTTTGCTTTCTTTGGATCTGACCAGAAATTCTATGATGCTCGCAAAGATGCATGTGGATATGTTCTTTTAATGTTTTATCCTTCAAAGGTAAAATTCCTTCCTGGTTTCTATTTTTGAATCCTGGCATGTCAAATATGTGTTTCTTCCACTGTGATTTCTTCCACTGAGAAGAAGGTCGTAAAATGATTAAGGGTGGGGAAAAAAAATGATTCACCTATGTATTGCAATTTTTTTTTTTTTTACGACTTTGAAATAGATTTTGCCAGAATCAATAAATTTGCTTCATTTGAATATATGCGGAGATAGAAGGAAGTTACCTCTTTTAATGTTGTAGTTCGAGTAACATGACGTCATATCCGTATTCGGCCGCAGCGTGCCAAAACGAGAAAGTGGAAAATGGCGAAGGGTCTGCGTGGATACGACTTCACCCTCACATTTTAAATCCAAAGTGGTAAACACTGCACATACAGTAAAGTATGGAAACACTTTGGGTTTCACACATTGCAAGGAAAAGCAGAGATAGACATCATGGCTAAAGTTGCATGCTAACTCTGTCATGGACAGGAAACGTTATCGTATTGCGGTAATGTGCGGTCAAGCCGGCCGTCACTCTCATGGATGTATACAGAGAGAAATAAAGAGAACGGAGCTGACGGGAGAGCTAGCGACGGACTTGGCGAAGTTAGCGGAAGGATACACGTGTCACTACATCCGGTTTTCAAATAAGGTGTCAACAAAGGGAACTGTATATACAAAATACATATATAGAAATAAGATTGATGGATTATATTCACCAGAAGTATAAAACAGTACACGTCCCTTATAAATTAAATAGAAAATACCACTAATTTGTGAGGGAAATGTCTTTATTCTTTGATTTTTGGGTTGAAGAAAAAAGTTAACAAAAATCGCATTGAATTGTAATATCGAATTGCAATACTTGTAGAATCGCAATACTTAAAAATCGCAATACATATCGAATCGGCACCCAAGTATCGCGATAGTATCGAATCAGAAGATAGGTGTATCGTCCCAGCCCTAAAATTAACAAATTTCACACTTCAAAATGTTACACAATGAACTGTGCGTATTGTCACTAAGGTGTCAAACAAAGCAATGATATTGATTTTGGTGAATTTTGGCCAGTGCCCTGGTTTAAACAGACGGGGCACATCTTGCGGTGCAGTGTGCCTCCATCACCACCCTCGTTCCAATAGCCAATATTTATAAGGTTCACAGGATCTACGGGCAGACAGAAAGGCGCTGCTTGCCCTTCACTTCACATTACATTGGGGGGAATTATGCTAAAAGCATCATTAAAGTGCCTCCATGAAGTGAATCCCAAATGTTTATGATAACACAGTGCTCGCACCGGCCCATCAACCAGTAGTCACCGGCGGATGCTTCAGATGGTTTAACGGTGCGAAGCGAACCGGAGTCATCTTGCACTCTCTCATTTATTCTCGCCGCCTTTCGCTTGCTCCGTCTCTTCTGCTGTCTATTCCTTCCTCTCTCCTGGGGAAGATTTCCTGTCAATATTACATTTATATTCATGTGAAAGGCACGGATCCCCCCCTCTGGGTGGTCTGCAGTCAGTCAGCAGTCTTCTTATTATCCTTTAAAGGTGACTCGTCTGACGTCTTAGCTCCGTTGACACCCGGGACCCCGCGGTTCGGCTCGACATAGGGTGACCTCTGGCCGATAATCAAAGGGACGGCTGACAGTGCTGTTACAGTTGGTTGCTGAGCCTAGCGAAGCCTGCCTCTCCCCCCCTAAGCATTGGTTAAATCTAGGGAGAATGCAGGGCAAGATGCATTGTGTTGTGAATACAGCGGGATAATTGGACAGACTTTTGGGGATACAGGTGCTCACTCAGCAGCATCACTCACCTCCCCGTTCGATGTTCGCCACCTTGAACGCGATGCCATTTCCCCTCTGACATCCACCGCGGTGTTTGTTCGCGGAGCATATGGTGTCAGAACACAGTGTGGTGATCAGCACTTTCCCCCCGAAGCTGCCACCGACAAGGGCATCCTTATGATTATAGTCACTCACAGACAGCTCGTTTCCTTCCAGAGTTTGTGTCTAACATGCAGCGCGTAAGCATCCGAATGATGCTAAGCATATATCGTGTATATACATCACTCCTCTCGCTCCTCCACTCATAGTTTTGTCCTTTAACAAGCACTTGTAGCTTATGTGCTCTGCCATGGTGACAGTGTGGCTTTGAGTGACTGTAGCACAAAGCTAATCATGCTTTCCCTACCCATAGCTGCATGTCTCTTTCCTCTGCGCTCCTCATCTCCCTGAATGTATAATGATGCACCTAGGCATCATGTTGATTCCCTATTCACTTGGCATGTGAGTTTATCTTGAATTCAAGAGAACTGAGCTTGCTTAAAGTTACTATGAGGAACTTTTAACTGGTTATAAAACAGTCTCAGTTTGCCTCTATGTGACCAACATCAGCGACTTTCTGACAAAGAGATGAGACGATTGATGCCACTCTCCTGTCTAAACTGTAAAAATGAAGCTAGATTAGCCTAGCTTAGCATAAGACTGGATGCTGGAAAGTTAAACAAATAAGAAAAAATTTGTCCAGTGGGGCCTCTGACCTGCAGTCGGAGCTCCGGCGGGAGGTGGAGAGCTCCACGCCCAGCGGCAGCAGCTCCTCCTCCGGCTAGGAGCAAAGCTTCGCCTCGCTGCTCCGGGGTCCCTGCCGGGAGCCAACAGTGAGACCACGCTGCTGTAGACCCAGGCTGTATAGCTTGGCCCGCTGGAGGAAAGGGAGGCACTTGAGAACCAGGATGGCACGGGGTAAACTGTCAGACCGTGCTGCAGTAAAATGAGAGTTTTTTTCTAAAGGGAGTCTGGTGCTTGGAACCGCTTTTGTCCACACGGACCGCCAAAATCAATACAAAATGAAAGTTCCTCATAGCAGCTTTAAGTTTGTTTGACATTCTTTTCAACAAATCAGCAGATAAGTTTGAGTTTTCAGACTTTTTTTTCCATGATAATGTGTTTCAGTGTTATTTCAACAGGCCAAAGATGCTACTTTTTTTGTCCTGCCTATAAAGGAAGGTACATTGACATGAATAAAGGAAAAGATTGATACCCGTGGAAATATCCGCAGTGCTATGAGATAATCTCACTCATAAAAAAAGATGCAATCACTTGCCAACGTGTAATTTTTGCATTATAGTTAGCTGCGGCGGGGCTGAGCACACCGTCCCCTCCCCGTGCTCCTCCTGCAGAAAGTGATAGTTTTGAAGGGCAAAGCCAGTGAGAGTGAGACGGACCATCTGACAAGCGCCGGCTCCCGAGCACCTCCGTTGGCTTCCACTGTCTCTGCCGTCTAATTACGCTTCAATCATCCGCGGGAGCTCTGCGTGCGGTAAATTATTTCGCCGAGCAGCGCGCGGAGACGTGCCGCCGAGCTGCGAGCATGAGAGAGAGAGAGAGTGAGAAACTGAGGCTAAGTAGAAATCAGTGAGAGCTGGAGGGAACAAAAAAAAAAAAGATGAAGCCAAAAAAGGTAGAGAAGAGTTTGAGAAAAATGAAGTTGAGAGGGGAGACAAAAAGTGGGAGACGCTGCGGAAAGAGAGAGGACTGCCAGACAGCAGGAGACAGGCCAGCACTAATGAACAAAGTTACAAACTTATCACTTATCATGCACAGACGGGGGAGTGAGAAAGAAGGAAAGGGATAACCGGCAACAGCGTAACTAATCCTGCTGTAGATGCAGAGTAGACTACTGCTGCGTGAAACATAGCACAGATACAGAGGGATCATTGGGGTATTATTGCGATTCCTTCTTAACAATTACAGTCTGTCATTAGGCTCTTTTTGCATGTGGTGTTATTGGTTTCCACTGTAGCAGCAAAAAAGGGATCTAATTAAAGCACAATTTCGAGCGGTTGTATTAATGTATGTGTGAATAGCCTCTGTTCTGTTCCCAAATTGCTCACAAAATGGCCTTGTGTCTAAAATTGTAGGCTTGGAAAAAGAATAGCGAAGGCCTGCGTTCTCAGTATGTTCGCCGCTACCGCGCTCGCTTTGAAGCAAACATAAATATGGCTCTTTTTTTTTTTCCAGGCTCGGTAATGGCCACAGTGTGCAGTTATTAGAATCTCTTTGATGTGGCAACTGTGCCAACCTGCTCGCCGTCTCTGTGAATTGATCTGGCTCAATTAGCGGGCCCGCGGAGACAGCGTTCAAAGGACCGGGCTCCCGTACTCCACTCTGCGTTGACACACATAGGCGAGGTGAAACGCTTTGCATTTCAGTTTCTCTGCTGGCCCTGAGAAGACCACCTGTGAATAGATGTGAGTATTGGAAAATCAATGGCGCGGCTTCGGTCTTGTGGAAAAAAGCTTTCACCAAGAATGCTCGGTGCGTTCTTCAACCGGTACGAGTTCATTTCCCACTGCCACGTGCTGATTTAACTGAACAGCGATCCTCACCGCAATCTAAGAGTATTCCACTCTTTAGCTATCTGCTGTATGTGTTTGTGTGCTTGTGTTTATATCCTTTACGCTTATATAATGAGCCCTCTCCTCCACCCTTCCTCTCTCCCCTGATCCAGCTGACCCGTTTCAATTTGTCTTCATCAGTCATACCCATTAACTCTGGGATTAGATTCCTCAATGCCAGGCAGGCACCCCCAGTCCTCCCTGCACCCCACCATCTATCCTTCCATCCATGCCTATGCTTACCTCCGCTGTACATCGCCGTCACCCTCAGCATCCGGCCCTGATAGCAGGCAGTTGATATACATAAAGAGAGTGCGCTGAGCAGCTTTCTTTCATTGCATTTTATGTGTCAGAAATACTACTTCAAGGCTACTTACCTTCTATCCTCTGAAGAACTGTAATTTCACCTTGAGTGGTACTCGTGAACCCTACTTTTTGTCAGTTTCTTTCCGCTGCTTATATCTGGCCTCAGAAATATATATATATATATATATAAAAAAACTGCCTTTTCTACCTTATTACTTAAAAAAGCCTAGTACATTCATGAGTAACTGGAGAGCACCAGGTGTACAGCTAGTGGCAGAGAGGCTCCAGATAGCATCTGCTCACACACACATACAGAGAGTATCTACAAAATGGTAAATCATTAGATTATGTGCGAAAACGTGGTATCACAAAGCATGCGCTGCACAGTGGGCAACCTCCGGGTCTGAGAAGTGAAGCCAATGCGGAAGTGCCTTAAACTTGCATTCTGTCTAACAGCCAGCCGGGGGCGACTCCTCTGATTCCAAAAAGAAGTCTGATTGTATAGAGGTCTTTGAGAAAATGACCCTACTTCTCTCTTGATTTATTACCTCAGTAAACATTGTAAAAATGAGTTTATGGTCTCAATCGCTACTTTCAAGTCTTCTTCAATACAGCAAGATGTTCATTTAGTAAATTATGGTCCCATTTAGAGTCAAATAGACCATAAAGCAGGGTATGCTTTAGGGCGTGGCTACCTTGTGATTGACGGGCCGCTACCACGGCGTTGTCTAGTCTGGGAGTTTAACAATGTGTTTTCAGTTCATGAAAGGTAATTAGAACCTTTCTGTACGCCTAAAAATGTGTTATCCAGAGTTCGGTTGAACTTAGCTCCACCCTCTTATGTCACTTCTGGTTGCAAAAAAACAAGATAGCGATGGCCAAAATGCCGAACTCGAGGCTTCAAAACGGCAGTCCACAAACCAACGGGTGACGTCACGGTGACCACGTCCACTTCTTATATACAGTCGATGGTGTTGCACTGTATTTGCATTGAGCGAGTTAGAGTGAATGCATGCATGAATGCAGCAGTAATGAATATTTTGACTCCTCTCCCTGCAAGCTTTCACACAGAAATGACAATCAATATGCTCTTGCATACTGTATTCTTTTTATGATCCACTGTGCATGATTATCATGCAACACACGCTTTTTTACTTATGTATGAATTTTACTGATGTAAAACAAGATTGGCAGTATCTGGGAGCATATTGGCAGATTTGACAGGTGGAGTTTTAGTAGCACACTCACTTGTTATAGTGGCTGTATTCGTATGATCTAAAAGTGTCCAACGGGTAGCAAACAGTAAAAATACATTTCTTTGTGAACACAGAGAACTTGCTTTCTTTACTTAAAAAAATCTAGAATATCAAAGACTCGTGTGTTCTTTGCACGATCTCTGATACGAGGGATATGAGAGTTCAAGACATCAAAAGCGTCAGTGGCAACACTAAAGTGAACAAAGATGGCAAACATTGTCAGATGCCTACAAAAAATATTATAGAATTCAGTGGGAAAGAACTGAAGCTTTCTCATGTTTCACAAATTATTGGCCGTTTAATTTTGAGCAAGATGTGATGAAACTAACATTTACTGATCATGTTCTTGTTCCATTGTTATGTGCTTGTAAACCAAGCATCAAGACTTAATACCCCTGTGAAAACTACGCATTTTTTAACAAACTACATATTTGTTGTCACAGCACTTTGTGATTGTGTGAAGTTGTCACTATTTGCACACACGGACTCGAAGTGACTACATTATTTCATTTGATTAATGCAACCCTTCTACTACAGCACAGCAGCATAAGTCTGTTCGCCAACTTTAAGCTACTGCTGCTTACATCCAGTTGCACGCTTGTGTGAGTCCACATTCCCATCGAGAGTCACTCTACATAGATCATATTTAATGGTAGTTGTGGGTGCTGCAGCACAGTCAGACCTGAGCCTGCATCAGTGCTCACACTTTTCCAGACGTAGCTGCACTTCAGTAGAGTTGCAAAGTGGGAGGTAATACTAGTTCTACAAGTGTTTTTCCCCATTTCAGTATTTCCTTTAGACAGTATCCTCAATGTTACTGAAACACTGGGCTCTCACGGATGATGTTACAATTTTATAGGTTAACGTTATGGATTCACAACTTTTAATTATTTCAACTTTGTTTCTGAGGAATCATGTGTTTTACTCAGGGCTGTTAACGCAAATTTGTTTCAACGCCACTAATTTCTTTAACACGTTAACGCAACTTTCCATTTTTAGGTTGCAGCGGGCTCAGTTTTAAAGCTTGTGATAGCACTCCCTTTAACGTACATTTTGAACAAATACAAAATTTGCGATTAATCGCGATTAAATGTTTTAATTGATTGACAGCCCTAGTTTTTGTAATGATTAATTAATTGTAATTTTGGCATGGCGGATAGGTCCAAATACTACAATACCTATGAGCCTTGGTCGCCGTTGGAGAAGAGGCCAGTCAGAGGTTGCAAATTTAAAACGCTTTGTTGTTAGAGTTGAGGACAAAACGTGGCGCCATAGTTGCTGAAATCACCCACAACTGACCCAGAATAAAACACATCTTTAGTTTCCACACACCGTTAGCGTTGCATGTAAAGTTTTTATGTAAACAGATTTGGACCTTTGACTTTTTAATAAAAAAAAACAGATATTCTCTAACGGAGTTCTTAATGTTTTGAACTGATGATTTAAACACTGTCAATGGGAAACATGAATGGGACGTTTACTTCTGGAACCAGGGTTGTCGGAAATGGCTCCCTCACACTAACTTCTGTATATTGCCCATAGACAGATAAAACAATGTACTTTTGTTTGAATTATATAGATATTTGTAAAAGAAATGACATCGCAAGTACTTTTATTTTGGAGTATATCTATAAGAAATGTGTTTCCTAGCAATAACAGCAAGGTGATAAAAGCAGTTTCCAGCTCATATTATAGATAGTTGCTCTTTTATTCACTTAAAAGCCTCTTTTCAGATCAAATGCAGACTATCAGGCATGTCTGTTCCTTTTCTTTTAGCCAGCTGTCCTCATATCATTAGCTACAACTTTCCTCATTACGACTCCTCTCCTCTTTCCCTCTATCCGTACCTTCCTTTCCCTATTGCACCCTATCACCCTCTTCAACCAATCCTACGGGCATGCAGTGTTAAGTTACACCGACTGTTTCCATTTCCAGCGGCTTCAATCGTATGTGAGTGGTCTGCAGCATGTCCAGGCAGAGCAGAGCAGAGCAGAGCAGAGCAGGGTAGATCAGGGCTCCGTCCTGCAGAGGGTTGATGAACCAGCTCTCTGACACCGACACAGTCCCTCGTTCTGCCTAATGAGGAAGAGCAAAGCCAGAGTATCGGGTCCCCTTTTCATCCTTTTCATCTCACCGACACTACTCCCACGAGTCTCTGCGTGTGTGAGTGTGTGGACACGGCCGCGCAAGAGACAGACAATGACGGGAAGGGATGGAAACGGAGACGACAAAATTCCACATCAAAATATCAAACACTCTTGATTGTGCGAAATGTTCTTTTTTTTGTTTGACGTGCATTTTTTTTTTTAGGCTTTAATCCGACTTAGATGTTTTATTGAATGTCAAAGAGATAACAAGGAGCAGAATATGCTTTCTTGTTCTGCTGTGAAACATAGGAGGGATCTCTGCCTTGTCTCAGAGGTCTAAAACGTCAAGGTCAGCGTAGTTTATCTGAGCTGAGAAGGGGCCGAGCCCTCAAGACCTCAGGCCCCGTGGGCACACAGGTACTGTATGGTCATACATGCTGTGACTGTTGCTTCACAGGGAAGAGGAGGGAATGGCGTGGAGAATCTTTTTACCTGCACAGCTTTTCCTCCAAGGTGTGGATAGAGTAAGACATGGTCAGCAGTTCAGAGGGAGAAATTGAGAGGAGACAGGTAGATGTATGGCACGCGGGTGTCTCAGCCCCCTCTGAGGGGATTTCAGATCATTGCAGCCTCTCCTCCAAAGTGTTTTACATTAACAAAAACAAAACATCAGCACATTCTCAAAACCCACTCCATGGTTTCAAATAGTAGACAGAACAACTCACACTAACAACTTTGCAATGTCTCCAGCCCTTTTTTTAAATCTTAGAGTAAAAGTTTTCTTACTTAAAGCTACTACGAGGAATGTTGTGTTGATTTTGGCGGTCCCTGTGGACAAAAGCGGTAGTGTTTCCGAACAACAGAGTCCATTTAGAAAACCTCTCATTTTACTGCATCAGGGTCTGACAGTCTGCCCCGTGCAGTCCTGGTTCTGGTTCTCCCGTGCCTCCCTTCCCTACAGCGGGCCCAGCAATATGGCCTGGGCCTCCAGCAGCGTGGTGTTGTTGTTAGCTCCCAGCGAGGCAAAGCTCTGCTCCTATAGCTGGAGGAGGAGCTGAAGGAGTTTTTGGTGAAACCTACATAACTGTCGGATTTCGCGCGGAATCTGACCCGGTGGCACCGATGACAATTATTGAAAATAGCAATGTAGAAATAGCCAATCTTCTTCTTGTTTGCTTATATAGGTCATATAGAGAAATCAGTATTACATTGAGACTAGGGCTGTCAATGTATTTAAAATATTTAATCGCAATTAATCTTATGATTGTCCCTAGTTAATTGCGATTAATCCTAAATTAATCGCATATTGTTACTTGTTCAGAATGTACCTTAAAGGGAGATTTGTATTTAATACTCTTATCAACATGGGAGAGGGCAAATATGCTGCTTTATGCAAATGTATGCATATATTTATTATTGGAAATCAATTAACAACATAAAACACATATCTTGAGGTCAGAGATCAAGGGACCTCTTTGAAAATGACCATGCCAGTTTTTCCTCGCCAAAATTTAGCGTAACTTTGGTGCGTTATTTAGCCTCCTTCCCGACATGGTTGGTACCAATGGATTCCTTAGGTTTCATATGATACCGGTATCTTCACTCTAGCTATAAACCCCCGCTCCGACCTCCAAAATCGCTAGTTGCATTAATGCGTTAAAGAAATTTGTGGCATTAAATTGGATTTAACGCGTTATTATCACTTTAAGTGTGACAGCCCTTATTAAGATTGTTTCATAACCAGTTAAAAGTTCCCCGTAGTAACTTTAAGTTGTCGCTGTTGCATTGCGCAGCTTGTGTGTTTTGATAATAAAGCAGTTTATTTGAGAATGTCGGCAATCGAAAGAGCCTGTCCTGCAATTGCTGTTCCTTTTCTGCACATTTATTTATACCAACTCTTATCTAGAAGTCACTAAATTCTCCGATGCCCTTTTTGTCTCTACACACTGTCAATATTTTGTCTGCGTGCGTTGAGATGTCTGTTGTGCGACTGCATGCCGGCTTGTTGTGTCGTCTCGCTCTCTTTTTCCGCCGGCCCTGTTATCTCCATTTGTCTTTGTTATATCTGTCTCTGTTTCTCATCCCTCCACTCCAAGCTGTTATTCTGTCTCCCTCACTTACTGTATGTTTGATGTTTGGCCCGAGTGCCGGTTTGTTGTGCTTTGCTTGTGATACCGCGGCATTGTTTTTTGGTGTTATCTCCGCATTCTTCATGCCATCTTTAGTGTTGCTGCTGCGTCGTGTGAGGGTTATCTTGCTGCCGTCTCTGGTTTTTATCTTTGCATTATCTTTTGGGTTATCTCAGAGCTTTTGTCCCCGTGTTATCGTATGCCACGATCAAGGTGGTGACCTTTCTCTCTGACAGCATCTTAAAATGCTCCTAGGAACGCCTCGGCGGTTCCTTTTAGGTTTGTCTGACTGTCGCGGATCATTTTGGGGATTTTTTGGGGAATTTCTTTTTTTTTTCACATTTTTGTGGATGCTGGATGTCATAATATTTGATTTTCTAAGTTTGTTTTACTTTTCATCCTGTGTGTTTGCTTCATGGCTTTCTCTTGGATGTGTACATTTTCCTACGAGTCAAACATGTTTAGCTCTAAGGGATGTCTTTGTTTCTGCCGTGCGACCGCGATTCGTCTGCTGCCATCATTTGCGTATGCCTGTGTTTACACGGCTGCGAGTCTGTGTTGTTCCATTTGATTCGGAGCATGGCATGATTCATAGCAGATGGCTGCCTTCTTTCTCGAGGAATATGACAGTCGAGGAAAGTTAAAACTGACAATGGTAGACGAGATAGAGAAGGGGGGGGGGGAAACCAGGGATGTGATTACCATCAAACCATCCTTTCAGTAGAGAGGGAGCACCCATCCACATCCTTCTCTCTGCTCGGTGTGTGACATAGATACAAAATGTCTTCCCCGGCTAATTTGCGGAGCAGTACGCACACTCTTCACAGATTCATTTTGAAGTTTGCAGTCAAACAGAATCAGCTCGTTTGCCTCAGTGTCGTGAAATAAGACCGGAGACCCCCTTTAAATATGTACTCCAGGCTGTTTGTACCTCAGTCAATCTGCTAATGCCTCTCTTCCTTCTCTTTTGCTCCTCATGCGCTGTATCTTTTTGACAGTGAAGTTTACATCTTCCTCTGGTGCTTTACACAGTTTCCTTTACGGGATATCTAAACAGAAGACCCTCCTCAGTCTCTGCTAGTCCTCATGAGAACAAACCAGGCATTAGTATGCCATGTGTTTTTATGGCAGTGATATGGTCGTCACTATAGCAACCGCTGAATCACGGCACAGAGTCAGTAGTCCCTTATTAACAGGGTATGGTACACCTCTTAACTGTCAGAAAAAGGAAGAGGCAGCCCTGACGAGCTAGCTGGTGGGGAGGCGCAGCCATCTTGAATAATGATCAGTCTCTCTGAGGCCCTGCTGAGAGATTAAGTTAACATATAGGGATGCTTTTTGCTCCCTGTTTGGACTGACTTGAACCAACTGTGTTCGGAAAACAGCCCAAACTCAAGAGGAAGTATAGTTTTAGTTTTTCATAGAGCAAGAGACCTCCTTTCCTAGAATTTCACCTTTTGTAAATGGTTATTCCAGGAAATAATCAGAGTGGGCAATGAAATATTGTTGGGAAAAGAATTCACAGTTATTTTTCTGGAAATGTCATTTAATCTGAAGAAAGGGCTTTAACAGTGTTATTTTACCATTTGGTTCATTTCTGCACACAATTCGACTGTTATCAGGCCATTAATTGCTCGTTAATGCTCACTATAAGCCCCATAGATGTGGGTCAGTAGGGGCCTACTACACCTACTACGTTGTAAAGTGAAAGCGAAACTTAAAACCAACACGTTCTAACATGTTTTTAAAACTGCACGAAATGAAGGTTTTGAACACAAACAAAACAACTTCTTTATGTTTAGGCAACAAAACTATCTCTTCAACAAAACCATTTACTTACAACACATTGTTGGTTTCACACAGAATGCAAACCCCGGTCCTGTCGATACTACAGCACTTGACATCCGCTTTTGCTCCTGTCATATTTACTACTGTTGCTAGAGGTCGCTGTCGTCTTTTTTTATTCTCTCTTTTGGTGATCGACCATGTGAATACATGACAAAACCTACTATAAGGTGTAGCAGGGCCCTACTGATCCACATCTATGAGGCTGATAACCACTGATAACGCCCCATTTAATGACCTGATAACAGTCTAATCGGCTGATTTATTGAGAGACAGGTACTTGCTTTTGAGGAAGCACAAATTTACACAACAAAAGTAGAAATGTGTGCATGTTTCACCTTCAGCTTGCAGGATACGGTACATTTCTGGCATTACCGCCTCCAGTTATTATAGTCCTGCAACAAAAGTCATATATGATGGTTACCTGATCAGTGTTTCTGTGATCAACTGGTACTCTGATGAGAAAATGTACATCTTTAATCTTCTCTTAAGCTTCCTGTATCTGCTCTTCGAGAGGCAGCTCTGTACATTTATACTGATTAACTGAAAAACCTACATATTTCTGCATTGTGAAATGTCTCATCAAATTTACTTCACGTTCATTTGGTAGAAGCTGTATGGGCAAATTTACACCTCTACACTGATTTCGACATATGTTGAATTATACCATTGTTTCTAGCTATATACCACCACCACCCACTGTTAGTTTCTAACATGAATTCACATGTTCACATTCACCGTGTGACTGTGAACTCTGCATCAAAATGTAAATTACCTGCTACAGCACCATCTGTAATGGTTTTAATCCCTTTGTGGTGTGAATATATACCATCACGCATAATTATTGGGTCCATGAGCTAAAGAATATCTTTTGTCATTTTTATTACAGGATATTGTATTTTTCCAGGGAGGGCCGTAAAAAAACATAATCCAACATAATCCAATAATTGCTATTAGCGAGTATGAGTTAACTTTACAGATGCAACCACCTAGAATTTCCTCTCCCACCTAGCTGGCAGCCAGTTCCCAGCCAACTTCCAGCCGCTGGGAGTCCCCCCCCCCCCCCCCTAGATTTCACTGTAAACACGCCCATTCATTAAAATGCAGGGCGTTCACAAAAACACATAAACCAACTGAAGTACACTGAAGAATCATGGTTTTTTGGGGGGGGTTTTGTGGGGGGTTTCAGGCCATGGATTGCACAGCATGTTTCACAGACTTACAGTATTTGCTGGAACCTCAATATATAATATTATTTACATATTCTTAACGGCATAAACCCTGATTTTCAGTGGTGAAATGTAAGATTTGCTCAAGTACTTAAGTACAATTTTGAGACAATTGTACTTTACTTAGGCCCTGTCCCCATGTATACAGATATTTTTTTAAACAGATATTTTCCTCTACGTTTTGGCCTCTCGTCACGCAAACAGAGTTTTGGTTCAGAAAATCTGATATTTTTGAAAATGCATTCTAAAGTGCGGATTGTTTAAAACTCTGGTTACTTTGTATCTGTGTGGACGTGTAAAACAGAGCGTTTGGGAAACAATGACATCTTTTCCTCATTTTGTGCATGCCCATTGTTGCTTTGTGTAATGAGCATGCGTCAGAAACAGATCCTCCCTCGAAAAAGAGATTTTAATCTCAAGGGACCTCCTGGTTAAATAAAGATGGCGGACTATCGGCTTTTTTACGTTTTGTTAGCACCGCTCGGACTAATTACTACTTTACATTACAAAATGTTACAGTCACAGGAGGCCAAAGCAGGAACACATTAAACATGTCGAGGCTGATTGAATGTGCTTTTGGGCGTTGAAGGCGAGGTTTGGAGCACTCAGAAGGGCTATGGACATAAACCTGAATGACCTCCCTTCCCTCATTTATGCATGTGATCACAGGAATCATAGCCCCCCCAACCAACAATAACTGTTATTGAACTGACTGTACTGAAGCCGAAGGAGAGGGGGTGAGAAGGGTGGTAATAAAATTCCTTGACCCTTAACTTGTGATCTCACTTGTGGTGACATGTAAATATTACGAGGGTTGTGTGAACAGATTTTTTTTTCAAACTGAGGGGAAAATATCAGTTTTTAAAAATATCTGTATACGTGTAGACAGGGCTTCCATTTTATGCTACTTTATACTCCACTACATCTCAGAGGCAAATATTGTACTTTTTGTCCACTACATACTAGAATACATATTACATATTATAAAGATTTAGTTACTTAGTTTATTATATTTTGTTTCAATATATAAAATATGATTTAAAATATTATTATAACCACCCAGCAGTATACTGTATAAAGTAAATTAGCTCCACCTTTACCATCATATCGTAACTCTGGCAATACCCGGTGGCCTTGTTAGGGCTGTCCATCAATATCTATGTAGTTATCAGTTATATATGCTAGATATTGAGTATTCATTATATAGTGACACAAAGGTTATTCAGTGCCATGCAGTCACAAGAGAATTAGATGTTTCACGGTTTAAATCGTTGCATCTGACTTACAGTAAGAGGACTTCTATTCCCCTGATAAGTCGGTTTTGTGATCCCCATGGAAACGGTCACACGCTGCCTCAAAAGCTGACAGCCAGAGTTGATGTTGTTGCCTCAAGTGAGAGGGAGACGGGGGAGAAGAAGAAGAAGAAGAAGGGAAGGGAGGAGAGGGAGGAGGGACGGGGAAGATGGGATCTGAAGAACCAGGGGAAGTAGAGATGTGACTCCAATCAAATTATTGGCCAATCAAGTCATAACGTGAGTAATTCAAGGCTTACATCGACGGCCCTAATCTGATTGCCCGTGCATTAGGGGCTCAAAGGAGGGCTCTTAGCGAGCTCGCTCGGTGGGGGGTCTTGGAGGGAAAAGGCGCTTTGATGGGAGACAAGAGAGATTCACTTTTGGTGGGAGACTGTGTGTGTTTGTAAGACAGACAAGCTTTAGGGCTTGTTGAAATGATGCCTGCCTCTCTACCTTTTTGGAGCGATACCGTAAAGCAGAGAACGCCAGGCTATGGGGGTATAGTGGGAGGTTTACAACGCCTCTCTGTTGCCATCTGTTTCAGCGCCATTGTCCAATGGCAACATCTCTCATTTGCCCAATTACAGAGGGGGATTATGATGTGTTTGTTTCCTGCCCATGGGCTCCCTGGCCACATCTGACTCATGTTTTAGGTAGTGAAGTATCATCTATCCTCTAATGAGTGCTGCCAGGAGAGCCTAGTTAAAGTCACATTGTTATTTTTTTGCCTCTAATAGCGCTTTTTCAACACACATGGTTTGTATATAAAATATAATAAGATTGTGCATTAATTTAATGCCACATGTGCATGTAGGCGGCCCTGGACTGTGCAGCGTAGTCTGGAGGATTTTCCGATAACCCTTCGCTGTGGTATCTAAAACCTGGTGGAACTGGTGGGGTGAAAGCAGCTCGCCAGGAGAGCTTACACCTGGAAAAACATGACTGTGGAGCCATGCAGCCATCGAACGGAAGGGGCTCCAACAATGCCCTCAGAAAGCGCGGCGTTTTCCGGCATCTGACACCGGTGTTGAGTGCTAATCGTGCTCAGTTTCAGCATCCCAAGGTCCTCAGGGGAAAAAATAAATCCTGGCATGTTTCTGTGCTGATTTGCATGTGGAGGGTTCCTGAGTTAGTGACCCCCCCCTTCCCCCCTCCTCCCCCTCCCATACATATACACACTCATATACACTCCAACCTCCCTGTGCGCTCAGGGATCTGCATTGTCGAAAACAGCTGCCAAGGGAACAGCTTGTCTCAGAGAGAGAGAGAGTGAGAGAGAGAGGGAGCGCTGGGGGAGGGAAGGTAATCAGTTTTTGGAAAAATACTGCCTCTCCATCCCCTGCCAAGAGTTAGTTTGTGTTGTGGCTTTTTTTTCTCTGGGCCAGCGTAGCCCTGCTGGCACTGTGGCTCCAGCCACCCACCCCTCTCTCCGCGGTTAATTCAACAATGGGGGGGGGGGGGGGGGGGTTAGGTCGTAAACTGACAAAAACAACAGCCAAACAGAGTGAGGTTTAGAAGTGTGTTTGTTTCTGTATGTGTGTCTATGCGCAACCACTCCGGGAGTGCTGACATTTTTTTTCTCATTTCAACCATATGCTTATTTGTGGGTGACAGTCAGGCGTCCATAAAAAAAAAGGCTTATTGTTGTGATACCACAGCAAGTATCCATAAGTGAGCAATCACCCTTTTTTTTTTAGAGGGCTGGCAATCTGCCTCCTCACAATATTGTGCCATGTGTCCCCGTTCTCCCACACAGAAATCTGATTCCATCACAACTGACTGACTAAAGCCATTGTACCAATACAGCACCAGTTGAACAAACGTAACAAGCTTTTGCACGGTGGATCTAGTTTGACGCGCGCCGCGCGCCGTAGACCGAGGAGGAATAAACAGGAGCGTCCTCCCCCTTCGCTAATAAAGCTTGTCAGCTCAAGAGGAAGTGACAGGTTCAACAGTGTTCCTGGTTAACACAACAACCTATGAATAACCTCATCTCATAAAACATATGGCCCTTCCATCAAGCGCGCCGCAAACACGGCAGCACATGTGAATTAGGGTGTCAATCAAAACGGAGCTAATAGCAGCAAAAGCTTTTGTGTAGCCTTGAATATCAACGTCTACATTGTCTGAGCAATAACAGTAATTTCTGACTTTGATTAAAAGATTTCTTAACATTATTATGTATTATTTTCAGTATATACTTTTTAATTGCTGGCTTTCATCAGGATTAACAACATCTTAATGAATTTTATGGCAGAAGTGCCAATTAAACAACCAATAAAAAAAAAAGCAATAAAACTTAAAAAGACAAGCTAGCATATTATTTATTTTATTATTTATTTATTTATTTATCACCATTTCAATGTGAGTTTTCAGTTATTATTCTTGGCCCCAGGCAGCATAATGTGTGTGCACATACAGTACAGGAACTACTTTATATAAAGTGGCTAAAACCTTGCATTATTATTAGGGCTGTCAATCGATTGAAATAGTTAATCGCAAATTAATCGCACATTTTTTTATCTGTTCAAAATGTACCTTAAAGGGAGATTTGTCAAGTATTTAATACTCTTCTCAACATGGGAGTGGCTAAATATGCTTGCTTTATGCAAATGTATGTTTATATTTATTATTGGAAATCAATTATCAACACAAAACAATGACAAATATTGTCCAGAAACCCTCACAGGTACTGCATTTAGAATAAAAAATTATGCTCAAATCATAACATGGCAAACTGCAGCCCAACAGGCAACAACAGCTGTCAGTGTGTCAGTGTGCTGACTTGACTATGACTTGCCTCAAACTGCATTTGATTATCATAAAGTGGGCATGTCTGTAAAGGGGAGACTCGTGGGTACCGATCGAACCCATTTTCATTCACATATCTTGAGGTCAGAGGTCAAGGGACCCCTTTAAAAATGGCCATGCCAGTTTTTCCTTGCCAAAATGTAGTGTAAGTTTGGAGCGTTATTTACCTTCGTTCACGACAAGCTGGCATGACATGGTTGGTACCAATGGATTCCTCAGGTTTTGTAGTTTAATATGATGCCAGTATCGTGACTCTAGCTGTAAAACGAATTAATGCGTTAAAGAAACAAGTGCCGTTAAAACAAATCTGCATTAACGCGTTATCGCATTAACTTTGACAGCCCTACTATATACTGTACATCACCACCTCTGTATTGCCATATTCAATGTGAGAGTTCAATAATTATTCTTGGCTGCCCCAGGCGGCATAACATATGTACACATACAGTACAGGGGACTACTGTATATCAAGTGGCTAAAACCTTATGTTATTATAATAAAGTATATGCATATCATCAGTTGCATATTGGCAATATATTACAGTCGAGATGTTTTTCCAGCCCGTAGCCTGGGAACCAGTTAAACGTGTTTGACTGAATAATCCGAGAGCCGGTGCTCACCGATGCAACATCAATTAGGCTCAAGTGAAGGGTCGATTAGTCTTCAAAAGGATGGAGAGGAGCCGCATGTGAACCCGCTGCCTTTTCTCCCGACTACGGGCTCGGGAAGAGACAGGAAGCGAGGGAGCCGACGCAGCGGCCACCGCGAGGGAGAGTTAGCTGTTTACATGCTGTGCGGATGTATACAAGCGTCCTCTGTCAGACTTTTAATCACTTTTGGAACCTTTTGCGATGCTGCACAGCGGCACGGGGGGAATAGCTTTCACCGTTTTAGGGAGGAAGGAAGAGAAGAAGAGATATGATTCAGATGCTCCGCTGGCTACTATTCACCCTGGCTCCTTCTCTCCATTTCCCTCTCTTCCTCTCCTCTCTCCTCTCTTTGCTCTCTACAAAGGTATGTTTAATACATAAGGGTCTAATTGCTATCACAGCTGCTGCTCCATCGTCTGCCTGTCTGGGTTTTGCGCTGGGTACTCCATCCCTCTTCTTCTGCTCTCCAGAAAGGAGAGAGGCCGTAGTAATGGGCCTCTTCTGCCCTCAGGCATTACCCTCCCTATTTTATTCTTTTCTGCATTTTTTGTTGCCTTTCCTTTTCCAATCATTCATCCCTCTGTCCTCTGTAGATATTGTTTACAGTGATGCACAGAAAGTCTTCTACCCATCCAAGGCCCTATGTATTAACGCTCCAAACTTATGCTAAATTTTGGCAACGAAAAACTGGCATGGCCATTTTCAAAGGGGTCCCTTGACCTCTGACCTCAAGATAAGCTCAAGACAGCTGTTGTTGCCTGTTGGGTTTGAGTTTGCCATATTATGATGTGAGCATATTTTTTTATGCTAAATGCAGTACCTGTCAGGGTTTCTGGACAATATTTGTCATTGTTTTGTGTTGTTAATTGATTTCCAATAACAAGTATGTATATGCATTTGCATAAAGCAGCATATTTACCAACTCACATGTTGATAAGAGTATTAAATACTTGACAAATCTCCCTTTAAGGTACATTTTGAACAGATAAAAAACGTGATTAATTTGAGATTAATCACGATTAAATATGGACAATCATGCAAATAATCGCGATTAGATATTTAAATTGATTGACAGCCCTAACCTTACTAGAATTTAAAGGCTCGGTTCACCCAAATCACAACATTTTTTTTTTTTTTTAATTTTGGCCATAGTTGTGCGAGTCTGCAACATCAGATCAATTCCTCTCCTGTCAAAACAAATGCCATACTCGTGACCCTTGCATGAGCATGCAAGAGCCCAGACTCACATTTGTGAGTGACAAGCATTCATATGCCACCATTTGCGACCTGCGTATAAGCAGTACTCATAAGTCGCTTTTGTGAAGCTGGTCCTCGGCTCGCATTCGCTTTTTGCAATTCATTTCACAGGTGTTGGATGAACCTTGCCTTGTGTCGGGGGTATTATTAACAGACTTCTAGTCATATAATATACCTCCATTTTACCTGGTTGACAGGTTATCACTGGTTCTGTTTTTCACCATCCTGCCACCTCCTCCATATGAAACACAAGACAGCTTCTCTCTCTCACTCTCTCTCCCTCTCACTTGCTCTCACGCTCTTTCTTCCCCCCGCTGCATTAATGGATGCAAATGGAGGCGTGTGCGGGGGAAAGGAGCTGACATTTATGCCTCTGATTAGAACATGCAGCCCCAACGCTTTGTAATTGATTGCAGTCCTGGACAGCACACACTCACCCATACCCTCTCTTAAAGGCCCGTACCGCTTTCTGCATCCTATTAGTGTGTGTGTGTCTCTCTCTCTGACCCACACACTTCCAAACACTATACGCATGCACAACACAGTTGCTCATACATTTACAGACACACACATATATACACACGCAAAGTCTGCCTCACTGCATCCATTTGAATAAGAAGCTTTTTAATAGCCGCTTGGTTCGACTTCAAGGCCAAGTCGTTGCGGAGAAGTCGAGCTAACGCGAGTGAAGGTGTTGATCCGCCTCCTCCGGATCAATGCGCGGCTGCGACCTGTGAACTCGGATAAGCCCGAAAATCGTGTCTGGAGTCAGGGTGATGAGGTGATGTTCGCGTGATGGGTCGAAGAGTTCGCTCTGAGAGTGGAGAAAGAGAGGATGGGAAGAACAAAGAAGATTTAAGCTGGAGAGATAGAAGAAAAAAGGGAGGTTGCGTTTGTGAGGAAGCTCACAGCGAAGTGACATGATAAAGCAATGAAAAAGTAGGCCGAGGGCAGAAATGTGCTGAGCATTGTGTCCTTGATATTTTTATTTTTTTCGGAAGCGTGTGTGCATGTGTGTGAACCTGTATGTTTTATGAATACACATGCATGCCAAGTTGAGCTTATTTGCTTGTGTTTGCATTTGCATTCTGCCTGCTTACTCGCGCGCATCTTTGCAGACCTCCTTGCAGTTTGCACGCATCGCTTTGTATGTTAATGTGCGTGCATGTGCACATGTACATCTGCGTGTGCAGGTGTGTGTGTGTGTGTGTGTGTGTGAGGAGCAGCAGGAGAGTGTGGCAAGGTGCTGTACAGTAATTAGCATCATTCTCACCAGGGAAGTGCTGTGTGTGGAGGGCCCATTAAACACATTGCAGGGACAAACACCGAGCCGCAGCCCTGTTCTGCTGACTAACATCCTGTACTGTAACACACACAGCAACACAAACACTCCTAAATCATCTCGGTCCGCCACATACAGTAGCCTTGCACACACTTACCAACACAAAATGTTCAAACATGTCACTCTCCATAAATTAGGAGACGAATAAAGTACTGAGGCACCAATATTAACCCAAAAATAAATACTGTTTATGCTAAAAGTATCCTATAAAAGTACATATCCTAAATAATCTGCAGCTTTTTGGTATCTCATACACTTTGAATTAATATTCTAACAATACATGTTTTTCCACATATGTGAAGGTGGACGAGATCAGATCTGTCCCCTTCATCCCCCCCACGCACATTTAGAGACACACTTAAAGATGACACCGTCACACACGCACACACTCGGGGGTTGAGCGGGGGTGTAAAATTATGCTGCGTTAGCTGGCGTGCAGTGTTTGTGCTAATGAAGCTCTCTGTCCACACAGGCTGATAACTTGCTGATGACTCGATACTTCTGCCAGAGAGGTCTGAAGCACAGTTTGAATGCTGAAGCAGGTGTAGCCCGTGGTGGCTGTGTATTATTAGCTAAGGGTGTGTGTGTGTGTTTTTCTTTTTTTGTCTTTTAATATAAGGATGGATGAATACAAGCCTGCGTAAGTTAAGTCATTTCATATTGTTCCCCTCGAAAATGGTGTAGTTGTTATTTTACAGTTCCTCTTCGGTGAGAATTACTTTTTCAGTCATTCATACTTTTTGACTGTTGTTGCTTTTTTCAAAGACCGCAATTAAAGTCATTAAATGATAGGAATAGGGATGTCAATTCAATTTAGTTTCACTTTATCGAGGTGAAATTCTATCACTTGTCATCATGGTGTTGATCTCATACTTCTGCCCAATTTAAAGCTGCAGTCAGTAACTTTGAGCAAATATGAAAAAAAGTTATTTTTACTAAACGATCAAAGAGTAGCAAAGAGATGAAAATCTGGTGTTTTTTAAAAAAAAAAATTAAACAGCCACTGCTGCCATTTTGGACTGAAAACGCTCGTTATATTTATAATATTATTAATGTTCAACACAGGCCATTTCGGTAGACATTAAATATGATAATAGATTAGAAATAATTTTGTTTTACTTTTGTACGGCCCTTTGTAGGCGGACGCTTTACTGGCATCTGGTAGTCGCTTTCAGTCCAAAATGGAGTGAGCATGGCTTTGCTGCTGGGTGCTGATGTTGCAATGGAACGAACAACTGGCTTTCACTTCTTGGCAATATTCGTTCTTTATACTACTGTCCAGACAGTAGTGCATGAGAAGGTAATCTGTGAAAAAAATCATGTTCCTCAAAACAACCAATCAGAGCCGAGCAGTCTCTGGTCAGCTGTCAATCCCTGCTCTTGAAACTCGCGAACTCCGATTGTTTGTGACTTGGCCGCCATGTTGAAAACAGTCGAGCAAAAACCAAGCACCGTCCACCAGCCGGAGCAAACTTTTATCATTTTACAGTTAAACAGTACATTAAAATATATTTCTGAAAACATTTGAGGCGAGAAATAGGCATTACAGTAACAGAATATTGATTCATATTTGATCAGCGCTGCCTAGTTTGACGGTTTAATCGGAATTTGCGAGCAGTGATTGACAGCTGTTGTAGAGATTGGTTGTTTTCCTTCAGGTGCGGTGAAATCTTGTAAATGCCATTAGGAGCGCAGGAGGACACAGAAGAACACAATTTTTTTCATAATTACCTGTCTCATGCACTTCTGTCAGGATTTAGTGACAGTTTTATAAAAAAATAACTTTTTATCATATTTGCTCAAAGTTACCGACCGCAGCTTGAACTATTAATCCTAGTAATAATTTACTCACCACCTCGATTGCAGAGATTTTAGACACAAACTCCGGCAAGAACAATGTCAATCAGGGCACGAGCCTCCTACAGGAAAAGCCCTGTGGTTATTGGAGTAAACTGCATAAGGATTTTCCCAACCTTTAAGCTACTTAAAGGGAAACCCGCCGGCAACCCTTGCCAGCAAGTGAGCGGGGGAGCTTCGGGCGCCGGTAACACGGAGGGAAGCCGAACATTGTTCAGTTGCACGTATACCTCCAAAACTATACCGATACAAAGACAGTTGAAAATCTGCAACGATTGCCTTTAATAGGGGAATTAAGGAATGTAATGTAATTTAAGAAGTTTTTTTTGGAAGCCATAGGAGACTCGTGGAATCCTCCTTTAAGCCCAATTATTTCATGAACTGATAGAATGAGGGATATCGATTCACTTCAGTGAAGTTCAAGTTTATTAAGCCCCACAGTCGCAATTCATATTCTATTTCTTTGTAGGTGTGGGTTCAAGTCTTCCTAGTCCTGTAAAGAAAAGCCTCATAACACCTTGTTTACTTCCACTTTCTCCGCCTGTCATAGCCAGTGAGGCTCGTTGCTCGCCTTGTTTGTTGCACATCTGCTCGTCATCTCACTAAGGAGCTGATACACAAGTTGAGCCTGACCTTACAGAAGTGCTGTGTCATTTAGAAGTGCACACACACACACACACACACACACACTCACACACACACACACACACACACACACACTTACACAAAACATTGAAGAGACATCACACACCCACACAGGGGCATATGCACCCCCTCCACGTCCCCTATCCAGCACAGGGAGCAGTAATTAGTTAGCGCCCCCAGGACTCTGACAGGCTCTTTCTGACAAGAGGAAAGGGCAGGGTGACATTTTTGGTCAGCGACGCAGCGCAGTCATCGCGCTGCATACTTCACAAAATTACCAGATGGGGTTGAGAGTTCAATTCCCTCGGCCCCGGTGTGTGCCGATAGAGCTTTCAACCTTTTCAGACAACACTTTGCGCACGGAAGACATGCATGGAGTAAAAAGGGCCCCGGCGCCGTACATCCTTTGGGACGCCGACACCTCATCTTCTTTGTTTAGACTTTAACGGCCTCGGGAGACTCGAACGCCTCCTAAGCACCATCTATAAATGATACATTCTCCACTTGAATGCTCGCAAGCTGATGAACTCGCACAAGGGGCCTCACAGAGTGGAGTTTTATAGCGATTATGTCTCAAAGTTTTTCTGTCTTGATGTTGAAGACTGGGGGCAGCCGCATTAGTGCGGTGATATGGGAGTGTAGCGGGCCTAATGCTCGCCCATAGAACAAAAAGCAATGAGAGAAACGGAGATTGGGAGGAGAAGAAAAATAAGTGTGACACAGACACTGATATAGAGGGAGACAGATGGTAAGGACCCATAAAAAGAGGGAGCTGCAGCCTCTTAATCTTATCTTAATTTTTCTCAGTAAATAAACTGAATCTTAATGGTTGCCGTTAGCTGGAATTACTTCTCCAAGTAAAACCATCCCCGGCCAGACTCTCTCTCTCTCTCTCTCTCTCAGCTCAGAAAGCTTGAAACACACTAAACCTTGCACACCTTATTGCCTGGACTGGACTCCGCCAGCCCCACGCTGCTCAAGCTCGGCTATGACGGCTGTCAGTTAAGATTTATTCTCCTAACAACGTTGATGGATGAGCCAAGATCATGACTAACTGGCTGCCCACTAGCTCCCCAGTCCCATGACCTCATCATCAGCAGGCTGGCAGGGTCTCGACTTTCCGTCATGCCCGACCAATTATTAGGCCTCCGTGGCCAATGCCATCTTACCAGGCCCTCTGGCACTGCTCTGGTGGCTCAGATTCCTTTTCAGTTGCCTGTTTGACTTTTTAGTGTCAATCATTGTCGGCGTTTTCAGTCCAAACAGTTCTAGGGACTCCCTGTGAGGAACTGCCCACTGGGGACCACAGGGCTCCCCCGAGAACTGCATACCTTCAAGGGCTTTTTTCAGTTTGCATTCGCACCGCCAGTAAGACGCTAAAGTGACGTAAGCCAGCCGGCGCCGCATGCACACATCTCCAGCTGGGAGTTTTACAAGCTCTTTTAGCTTTTTTTTAATAATATAAGAATAAATAAACAACTCTGTTACACCACAATCATATAAATTCAAGCAAAATAGCCATCACGAAAGTACCGTTTGTGATTTCAGTTTGAATCGGCTATTGCTGTTCGGCTATCAGTGGGTGTGTTTTGTGCTACTGGGTTAACCTTTGTGCTACTGTGATAGCTCGCTGAGCAGCGGCTCTCACTCGTTATTTGGATCAGTGGGTGTGTGCTCGTGAATGAGTTCACTTTGGGAATTTACTGTCGGCCCATTTGTCCGTGTTTTCTTCCATTTATTTCGTTACGAGCTGTTGTTTGTGTTTTGTGTTGTCTGTTGTTTACACAGACGGTTTAAACGTGTTTTTACAAATGTTGGTTGCCGGTGCTGCGTTGGTTCATGTGTCACGGTTCCTCTTGTGCTGGGAAAGTACATACTCTGAAATAAGAGCTAAAAAGGTGCTTCAAAATGGCGTTCTGAGAACTGCGGTCGTTCCTAGTCCTTGCGGTGTGGACACATCGAAACGGGGGGTTCTTAAAACAATGAAAAAGTTCCTCCGGTCTGAAAACGCCTTCTGTGAGTGCTCTCCAAAAGTTGGAAAAGGTTCAACATCTCTGAAAAGTCCTGAGTGAAGGGAAGGGAACAATGTTTTTCTCCGCCAACCAGTCATGATTAATGACTAAAGCAAATATGGATACCGTGGCAGGGAGATACAGGTCATTCTTGTCTGGTAAATAGTATTGTAGAAAGGTAAACTACGAATCAGATATAAGAGATAACGGATAGGCTTTCAATTCTCCTCACAGGCAGCACATATGTGAACACAGTGTATCACTTAATAGATGCACATTTTTATGGTATTGACAGTTTTGTCATTCTCGTCTAGAATGTGAATAAGCCTCAACATTTCTTGGGATTACAACTGAGCGTCATGCTCCCTTTAAGGGTCATAGACATCGCTGCAGTAGGTTCATGCATTGTGATGCGTTCATTCATGGGATTTTCTCCACACTCTATTATCATGTCAAGGCTCTTACCATCACTGACCTTGTCACTGGGCCGACTCTGTTAACATCGTATCACTGCAGCAGCGATGCTGTATCGTGACCTTGGCCTCCAACTGAGGATTTATATTTTTTTATTTATTTATATACTTTAGTGTTCGCTAATACACTCCCTCCCCCAACCCCTCCTTACCTTCATCTTCATCATTTTCTTTCCTCCATAAATTTTTTTTCTTCATCTCTGTCCCTACCCTCTATACTGGCCTTTTGGCTGGCTCACCCTTTCATTCTTACCCTCCCTTTCTTCCCTTCCTCAATCCCTCTCCACCTCCCTACCGCCCGCCGCACCCTAATAGCTCGATGTGTGTATCATCTTTTGTCAGGCAGAGGCATCACATCACATGGCAGGTTGACCAGCTGACCTTGTCCAGCACTTCCTGGGATCCACACTGCAGCCCGGCTAATCCCGCTAACATGGCCGGCTATGGAAACGTGTGCTATTTTAATTACGAAAACAATGTATTTTAATCCCACTTACTCAATCCAACGGTGGAAAGCAGTGATGCTTTATGTGTGTGTGTGTTTGTGCAAATGCAGAATTGTGTGTATTTTATCCGGTCAAAATTCTTCTCATATCTGAACAGAAATATGGGTGAATTCTCATTCAAAGGATGTGGCACTGAGCCATGCAGAACCAGCAAGGACAGAGAATGTCCTTATAAATTTGCTCTTTAACTGGTTCCTGTGATCTAAATACATACAGATGGACACTAACACAAACACACACACAAACACACGTGTGTCCACGACAGGCTCGGATGTTAAGATTTAAAGCCGGCCTGTCTGTGGTGTCTCCCAGTGAAATCTGGCTGCACTACTTAGACTGAACCCGGAGAGAAGTAAACACAGGGAAACCAGATGGTCACTGCTCTCAGCTCTGCCAGTGGCAGCCAGAAAACGATCTGTACAAGCAGGCAGGAATGATTTACATGCTGTATCTGTCTGTCAGTCTGTCTCTCTGTCTGTCTGGGATTTTGTGTACTGTACATCACGGGTTAGGAACGTGTGGCTCAAGAGTCATCTTTGCTATATGGATATTCAATTTTCAAATGTCAATCAAAACAACAAATGAGGGGTTTTCCTACAACAGGAATTTGGTGGCTAGCAAAAATGATAATTTTGTGTTGTAAAACTATTTTCAGTGAGATTTTGTCATGACTTTTGTGATGCGTAGCGGCAGTCGTAGCTGCTGTTACACCCACTCTTGCTATTTTATGTAGGTGATATGTTTTAATGCAATAGATGCACCTAGCAGTACCACGAGCAACCGGCATCAGAGCCTGTGATGCGGACATGGTGTTCCATATGACATGCTGCTAAGCAAGACTTGCAGGTTAGAGTAGTTAAAGGTGCAAAATTTGAAATTCAGAGCATTAATATAGCAGCAAACCATAATTTGCTATGCAAACATATAGAGGAGTAATGTCTACCTGAGCAAAGAATGAAGTCACTCTCCCCCTGTGTGTGTTGTAATCCGAGCGTCTCTGTGCTTTTTTGGTAAACACCGTTAACACTGTCAGCATTTCTTGCCGTTTTTTGCACTGTTAGTGGTGTTAGCACTGTTAGCTGCTAGCCACCAGCTCGGTAGTGTCTAGAAGGGAGACCGCAAGTTAGGGAAACTCTTCGCGAATGGTTAAGGTTAGGCATTGATCTCAAGTAGTTAAGGTTAGGCAATGACCTGGAATAGTTAAGGCCGTCTGGCAGCGAGTCTCTTGAGAGTTTTTGAAAGTGTTTGCAGATCTCAGATGAGATTTCGCAATTTGCAGGTTACCTTCTAGACAAAACCCGCCAGCTCAGCTGTCGCCATATTGAGAGCCTTGAGGAGGCAATAGAAATGTGCTGAATTCCATATTGAGCACCTTAAAAGCTATAAGGCATGCTCAGTAAAATATGCATAACTATAATTTCTCATTTATTGCATAACCTTGTAAATTGATGTACCTTTCACTACTTCTGATTTCTTCCTGGTTTTAGCTTTGCTTCACTGTCTCAGTCTCATACTTGTTGACAGATAGGAAACCAAAGAAAACTTCCGTTGGCAGAGTGCCCTTAATATAAGCCTCGTTCCAACAACATTTCAGATGCATAGTGTAAACTCTTGTGAAAGCTTTATCTAGCCTAATTAAAAAAACAGAAATAAAAGAAAGGCTACAAACCCCCAGCTATAGGCAAAAAAGAGATGTACAATATGGTAGTTATATTTCACTTTGTGGCGTCTTTGAAGGACCATGTTCCTTGGTTTCTCCATCACTGCGCTTTGGTTTGCACTCCAAGTCACAGTGTGAGGCCTGTTTTCTCAGCCCAGACGCCATTTTGGCTCCGGCAGAGGCCTGTGTTTTTCATCCAAGCGCTCTGTGACAGAGTGTAATCAAATCTTGGCCTCCTCCTACACGGGACGCCAGACATCTCCCTCTGTCAGCCGCAGGAGATTTGTAGGCTCATCATGTTTTGGTCGAAGCAAGTTTTCTATATACCCGCTGCCAGAGGGGAGGCGAATTGGATGTGGATGGGAGGAGATGGGGTAGATGGTGGCGGAGAAAACGTATTAAATGCAACCCCCAGCAGTTTTCTTAGCGCCCCTTGTTTGGTTTGGACAAATCCCAGAGTGGTTGGTACCTGCCATGGTGATCTATATGCTGAATTCCTCCATCAGGAGAACCATCCGGTGGCTTTATTTGTTATGTTTCTGATTACTTTCTTAGTTTTTTAGTGCCAACTTTTTAATATTCTCCACTTAGCTCACTAATATGGAATGTGTCGCTGCTCTAACACCCCACCATCCATTCTTAAATGGAAAAAGTGCAGCATGGACCGGTGGCACCATGGAAAAAACACCCAGTTAAGATGTCAGTGGCCTGCCAGGCCACTGGAGACTGAGAATAGTGTTGATCGATGGGTCTGAAGGAGAAGCAGCGACCATACAGTGATTATGCAGTGTGTGTTTATGTCTACACTATGTGTTATGTGAGTGAAAACACACCAGTTGCGCAAGTGTGACTCCACGGCATGCATCTGTTCATATTGCGTGTGTGTTTTTGTGTGTGGGTGAGAGAGCTTGTGTACGACTGACTGGTTAAGTGTCGTAATGGTTGAGAATACAAACTTGGCCAGCACATCAAAAGCAGTGTGTCATGTTGGAGCGGCTTTACTCGGGGCACCGCTCACTCTTTTTACTTCCCAGCATTTCAGTTTGTTTACAGTGGCACATGCCAAGCCTCTCCTCCATTTGAAAAGCCTTCGCCGTGTCGTTAACTCCCTCCCAAAGGGAAACCTCCATTTTTTTCCTCCCCTCCTGGGTATACAGCCTGTCAGAAACACAAAAGAAGAAAATTGTCATTGCTTTGCTTCAGGAGGTACTGTGTCTGATTCTGTTGCTCTGGTTGTTGTTTGTTGTTTTTTTGCAGAAAATTGACAGACTTCTAGCGGTTTTCACGCCCTGTCTGCTGAGTGTGTTTGTGTGTGTGCAGCGGGAGCTGTAGGTGGAGAAAAACAGAAGCTCAAGTAGTCTGAGCTTAAAATCAGATGTTAAGTCCCTGAGCATTAGAGCAAGCATCCACATGGCTCAAATAACAGAGGAAGGTGAGAGCGGAAAAAAAAAAGCAAAACAGGAAGAAAGAAAATTGCAAGAGAGTAGTTAAGTAAGAGAAAGAGACGATAAATCCTTTTCAAGTGCCGAGGATAGTTTCACAGGTTTGCCTCCAAATAGCTGCAGATAGCATCTGAAAGGCCTGGGTGGGCCGTGCCCCTCCCGCTGCCCTACGGACCTGTCCGGTTATCCAGGGCTTTCCAGGAAGCATCCAGGAAGCCGGGGACCACGCTGGGGTCAAACCACCTCTGCCGGCACAGGAACTGTTGGAACAGAAAGAAACAGAGAGGCAGGAGAAGTCATTATCTGTGTGGAGGTCGTATCTAGAACAACCCAGGAGGGGGTGGAGTGGATGGTTGGAAAAGACCAGCGTATTGCCAGGCTAAGTTTTGGGTTGAGGAAAATTAAACCACACTGCTGACTTACGGCATTTATAATTCCTTTTTAATAAACTCTTGTTGTATTTGGAGGCTCAGTCCCATTGTTCTCCATACGAATAAAACAACGAATTGAAAAGAGATGGATGCAAGGCCAGGTGGAGGTGTTTTGCTTCCCTTAACATTCATATTTGTTTTTATCATTTTTTCCTCATTAAAGGGTTTTTTGGGGGGAATTTGTCCTCATCCGATCCAAATTGAGGGTCTAAGGACAGAGGGTGTCGTATGCTGTACTGATTGTAAAGCCACTTGAGGCAAATTGTGATTTGTGATATCGGGCTATATAAATTAAAATTGATTTTATGTGTGGGAATGTCGATATTTGTACATAGATAGTACTACACTCCTGATCTCTCTCTCTCACACACACACCATCACACATATAGTCCCCCTGTTTTGGTGAGCATCCTCGGGTTGAAAGGGGCCTCCCCTCATCGGTGTCGCAACCTGGAGGGTGATGTTTACAGCGTGGGAGTGAGTGATGATGGGAAGAATGGATGGAGACAGGGAGGGAGGGCACTTTTCCTCCCCCGTGCCCCCCGATGCCAAGAATGCAACAGAGAGGTCACATAGCGGCAAACACACAGACAAACACACACACACACACACACACAACTAATGTGTTTACACTTACGTAAATATGGAGGAAGTTATTGCGCTTAGTATGTACTTTATATTAGTATTTAAGTTTTAGTTTTTAATTTCATCATTCATCACATGGCCAGAAATATGACTCCAAATTAATAATATGTTGTTTTGTATCTGCTGGACATCGAACACATTCTCACCCCCAACTCGTCAAATACGGCAGCTTTGTCAGTGGCTCTACACTTCAAAATATGACGCTAGTTTAGCGTCAGTTTTGGATGTTTATTGGACGGCGTTTCAGTTTCTACTCGTTACATGCTTAGTGTCTTTTCAAAATAAATCTCCATGATCATAGGAAAGGTACAGTTTCTGCTTGTCGCATGTATAGTGTCTTTTCAAAATAAACTCCTTTGTTCACATGAAAGGTACAGTTCCGCTTTTTACAGGCATAGTGTCTTTTCAAAATAAACTCCCATATTCACAGTAAACGTACAGATTCCATTCGTTACATGCATAGTGTCCTTTCAAAATAAACTTCTGCGTTCACAGAAAAGGTGCAGTTTCCACTCATGACATGCAAACTGTCTTTTCAAAATAAACTTCCACATTCACAGGAAAGGTACAGTTTCCGCTCATTACATGCATAGTGTCTTTTCAAAATGCACATCCAACGTATATGTTTACTTAATTTCTAGGTTGACTTACGCAACAAAAGCACTTGGTAAGGTTTAGGAAAAGATCATGGTTTGATTTAAAATAATTACATTTGATACGTTAGTTAAGTACGTAACAAAACTAAGGCAAAATACGTCAACGTTGGCTTGGTCTCACACAGGACACGAACAGCAGTCCCCTGGGTGAAAATCCTGTATTTGTTTGACCTTTGACCTTCCCTCATACCCGCCCTACACAAACTTTCTTGCTGGCGCGGATCTGATTACATTGTAGTTAGCTGAAAGCCTGGTACATCTCCGATTTTTTCTGCTGGGTCTAAGGATAGAGGCATAGAGGATGTCATATGCTGTACAGATTGTAAAGTCCTCAGAGATTTTGGGCTCTAAATATAAAACTGATTTGACTTGAACATGGCTAATAAGAGAGCGTCAGCAGCGAGGGAGGCTGGATTGAAGCAAAACATGATCAGATTGGACAGCACCGGGTAGAACAAAGTGGATTAGAACCAAAACACAACCACATGGTTGCTTGGTTGCTTTTGTTTCAGTGCCTGTTCTGTATTTGACTCAGAGGAGACAAACAGCGCACCAAAAGCCTGACGAATGAAGTCATATTTGTAATATAATACAAAGCAAAATTCTCTTTCATCAACAGAGGTGGTACACATGGATTTTTTTTTTTTTTTTTTTTTACTCTGACCCCATCAAAAATAATAAGTCTTCGCTGGAATGTTGTCAGTGTTTTGCCTTATTTACAGCCTGCAATTACTTTGTTTTCTGGTACGGGTTATGTGCCTGCCTTGTTTTATATTCTTTACTTTAATACCTCAGCATATGCACATATAAATGAAGGTTTGCAGACCTCACACTTCCACACATATACGCTCGCACACAAATGCATGCATGTGTACACAGATTGGCATGCATGCTGCACTGTCCCAAGTAATCCCCAGCAGCTTTGGTTTTATCTCCAAACAGCTTCCAGGTGCACTCAGCTGGCAAGACGTAGAACATACACCAGCGCACTCATGTTCAAACACACACTCGCACACATGTAAGGCAACACATGCACGCCCACATACAAGCATGTCATCCAAGGGACAAAAAAAAGAAGATGCCTCCTTCTCCACTAACAAGTCATTTCACCCTGCCGCTGTGTGTAATCCTCACCATATCTGACAGAAGGATCCTATTGTCACCAAAAACCTCTGAGCCTCTTTCATGGATGCCTAATGATGTTTTATCACGCTCTGGGCATCATGTTCACATTTCCCTGCATGTTTAAAAAAAAAGACTGAAAAAAACCCACCTCACTTCAGAATACTCGTGTCAGTTAAAGGGGCGATTGATATGCCGTCTTGCCGGCTCCCTCCCTCCCCCCCTCCGTCTCTCTTCCTCTCTTCTCCTCATCTCTCCCTCTTTTCAAGATCTTACATTTTCACTAAAGTCCCCTTCTCTCTGTTATCATTCCACCAGAGGCTCTCAAAAGGAGCTTTGATATTGAAAGCAGGCTTGGCTTGAAAGGCAGGGGTTTAGGGGAATGTAAATGCTGGGGGTCTTTTTTTTAAAGGAAAAGATCTTCCAGTTAACGAACACCTCGCGCTCTGCCACTTTCTGCACTGCTGACTTCTTTTTTTTTTCATATGTGACAAAATGGAGATGAAAAATGGATTCATGAATGTCTTCTTTAGTCATTTGTATGGATTTGGGTCAATTGAAGTTGATGAAATATTCTGACACATACTAAGGCAAAAACAATATCAAAATTTCATCGCAATATATTTGACGCATGCTGAACTATATTCCAACTTGGGCCGTTTGAAGTACAGCTCTTAAATCACCAACTATTATTTGGAATTATCTTTTTGCGTGGGACATTTTTTAGTACACAAGGTTCGCAATCTTGGGAGAGGGAAACTTTAGTATGTTTTAAAAAAGGATCTGGTTCAGTTATATTCTTTCTAGGCACAATATGATCTGTAATGAATTTACCGTGTTCCTGCTACTATGCATTAAGGCTAGGGCTGGCAATCGATTGAAATATTTAATCAGGATTAATCGCATGATTGTCCATGATTAATCGTGATTGATTGCAAATTAATCGGACATTAAAGGGAGATTTGTCAAGTATTTAATACTCTTATCAACATGGGAGTGGACAAATATGCTTTCTTTATGCAAATGTATGTATATATTTATTATTGGAAATCAATTAACAACACAAAACAATGACAAATATTGTCCAGAAACCCTCACAGGTACTGCATTTAGCATAAAAAATATGCTCAAATCATAACATGGCAAACTGAAGCCCAACAGGCAACAACAGCTGTCAGTGTGTCAGTGTGCTGACTTGACTATGACTTGCCCCAAAAACTGCATGTGATATAAATATAGGGACAACTCAACCGGTTCCGCACAACTTGATTGGTTGATGACTTTATTCGCGGTGCGAAAGCTTAGAAAATCAACCTCATATCGAAAAAAGATGACTTCGCTTTTTCGCTGCGTAATATTCACGTTCTGTGCAAAAGTACTCGTGACAAAAACAACAGTTAGAAAAAAATATATGGACGTGGAAAGTCATCGAAAAAGCACCGCCTGTGTGTAACTGCATTTACAGAGTGTTGCTTGTAAGGAGAAACCGTACCCGTGTCCATTTTTTCAGAGCCTTCGTGGCTTTCTTATTAAATTCATTGAGGTCCAACAGGAAACTGGAAGATATTTCAAGATGTCCTCGTCCTCTCCAGGCAGGCAGGCAGGCAGCAGCCCCCCTGTCATGGTTTACAATGGCATCGCGGATCAGATTGACGTAACAGTAGTCAAAGTCTAATGTACTTGTCAGCATGTGCAGTCCCAGCACATCCGTGACGGCACCCTGCTCAGTATCCTGCAGTGAGCTTCTGCTGGGGAGCTCAGAGATGGCATCCTATGGCTATCCCCCGTCCCTCTCCCTTTCCTTCTCCCTCTCTCTCTCTCTCTCTCTCTCTCTCTCTCTCTCTGTGTCTCCTTTGCACCCTGCCAACACATCACATTCTTCCTATCCAGGCTACCCTCCCGTGGCTCATGGTGCTACTTCAGCTCCCTGCCAACTATTGCTGCCACAACAAGCACAGTCGACCAGTTTGTCCCAGTCTGCCCACTCTTGAAGCTCCACACTCTTATGTGTATTTTTCTGGACAGGAAAACAGTAGTAAGAAAAAACATGTCTGGGAGAAGAAAAAAAACACACCGTTTCCCCCTTCACTCTCCCATACACGGCCTTCTTCAAATAGCTCCGCTCCTCACTAATGAGCCCCCGGAGGGGTTGCACCCCGCAATTGCTCTCTTCAGACGCCATTACGGCCAGTGTGGCTTCAAAGAGTTGGGTGAAACCATTATCATAACTGGGGACTGCTACCTGCCTGGATAGCTTTAGATATTAACAAAAAACCTGCAGTCTGCTAATGGGACTGAATGGACTTGACTCGAGAACGGGTCTCGTGGGAGCTGTGGAGGTTCATATCCTGGAGTCTGGACTTCCTTTTTTCTTCTTAGATATTTGCTTTGATGTGTCAGTTGATGTAGATTTAGATAATAGGCTGAGTACATTGTTAAGCAGTGTTTACTTTCTGCTCCTCTACTCTGTTCTACTTAACGCTACTTCATTTTTCAACTCCGTTATCAGCCTCTGCCCTCTCAAGGTCAGCGCTCTTGATGCAGATGATTCTATGGCTAATTAAAAACTCATCATCTCTGTGATGAAAAGATAATATGATTTTATAAAAAAAAAAAAATCATATATAGAGTATAAAAAACTCATCGCAAAACTCCTGTGACACTATGACGGCGCTGATAATTTGCCGGTATCCACCGCCAGCCGACGTGACGTGCGCGAGCAAATGTCAAGTTAATGCAGCCGGTCGCCCATCAAGCAGGTTAAATTAATGCTAGGCAGCGAGGTAGAAGTCCCAGTGGTAGCTGTCTCTCCGCCAGACCTGGTGAGGTTTTTCTTTCTGGGATGGCTGAGGGGGATACGACGGGTTCTGATACCCCGCTGTCACCCGCTCACATCCCGCCGCATCTGGCAGGTGTGGGACCCACGGGAGAGCTGGCTGCACTCGTCTGGCCCGAGAGCTCTGCAGGAGCTGTCAGTCTGCCCGGCTACATCGCTGCTCTCTCTACCTCAACAGCACTGATGTAGACCTGAAAGTCATACCACACACATTGCTGTAGTAGGCTACCGGACTGTGCCGTGCTACGCTGGCTCTCAGGATCTACCTTTTTACTTATATTGCAGTCGCAAAATAATTTTACTCGCACTTGTTTGTGGTAGTCCTTGAAAGTCAAGCTTTTATTTGCTGTAGTTATTACTGACAAAAACATCTTTGCTCACCTGTATCAGTGACATGTGTGTCAAAGGGCAGATATATACAGTAGATCTAATAATTATACCATATAGTAATGCTGTATATACCTGATGAAGGTCATTTAGAGGAAGTTATATGAAATAAATTAGCACTCTTATTCAAATACTAATACTAAATACTAATTATTAGATACTTCATGTCTTTGTTACCCTCCTTTATGTCCATACCTACACTTTAACAAGACTGAAGGCCTTTGTACACAAAGTCCTTTTTTTGCTTGTGCGTTTTTTAAATCCGTCATCCGATAAAAAAATCGCTACGCACAGAAACCTTGCACACTGATGCGATTTATTATTCCATTCATTGCGAAAATTCTAGGGCCGCCCCTTCTTAGTCAATTAATCGACTAATCGGTTGGGTTGGTCTGAGTCGACTAAGATTTTTTTCGTTGATTGGTTGTTTTTTATGCTTTTTTTCACGCTGAATGACTTATTTCCAAGAAACTCATGAGCACATCTCTGGTAAACACAAGATTTAAAGTGGTGCTTTTGTGTGATTCTTTGTGGAGAAACTCAGTTTTACAGATCTGTCGATTAAATCAACTAAATATTTAGTCGACAAAATCGTGTGACGATACAGAGCTGAATTAATTACGTGATTGCAATGGATATCGCTAGTCCCAAATGGAGCTGATGAATGAATGACATTAGCAAGAAGCTGTCGTTTAGCTGCCGAGAGCACAATCACTACTGTCTAATCTTTCCTACATCCTGTTTTGCAACCATCCCAGATTACAAGCTGTTCTGCATTCACCTGTCACAGTCTACCTTTAAATTCTGCATCTCTGTATCCCCACTGTGTTTGCCGTTAAGTGCTTTGTGCTGGGACACAAAAGAAGTGTATCAGCTTATCAGATGCCATTTTGGATAACGAAGTTTGCATTTCCTGTGGCTCTGAGTGGTCAAACAACTCTGACGGATGCGAAAAAACACAGAAAATTGAACCTGTTCCAAAAACTTTAATGGTGGATGAAAGTTTCGTAGTCTCTGTGTAAAGGTGATTGACAACGTCAGGTCTTATTTATTTTTAAACATGCTACAATTTTGGATGAAAAATACGGACTTGGTGTGCAAAGGCCTTAAGAGTCTACAGCCATGCTAGCAGCTCTGTGAGGTTTAACTTATGCACAGCAGTGCTTTGAGCTAAATGCTAACATCAGCATGCTCACATTCCCACAATGAAAGTGTTAATATTTACTATTATTATGGTATAATATTTACCATTCAACTTAGTTTAGCATGCTAACATTTCCTAATTAACGGTAAACACAAAGTACAGCCAAGGATGACGGGAATGTCATCAGTTTGTATTTGGCCATAAACTCAAATATTGGACAAGTATTGGAAAAATATTGACCTGATGATGGCGCTAGATGGAAGATGAAGGGATCACCAAGGTTCCTACAATTCATCCTGAGAAGGACATGGATGTTTGGAACAAATTGCATGACAATCTATCAAATAGTTTTTTCATACATTTCACTCAAAACCACAAATATGGTGGCGCTAGAGGAAAAGTCAGGGAATAACAACAGTCAGGAGAATTCATAATCTGGGAATCATGAATGTGCGTACTAAATGTCCTAGCAATCCATCCACTAGTTGTTGAGATATTGCAGTCTTTACCAAAGTGGGCGACTGACCAGCCGACATTGTAATCCATAAAGCCACACTGCTAGTGTGGCTAAACAATACATAAAAACAAAAGGTTAGCAATAAAAGACACTGAACTGCACTGTGCTACATTGTAGCCTGCTGTCAGATCTTCTAATCAGCATCCGCTGTCGGAGGCTTTGCAGAAACCAGCAGCAAGATATTTGATGCTAACGGACAACCGGTAGTTCACCCTGTTTTTAAACTGATCTTTATTGGCGTCTGAAGTATGATGGCGCCAAATAGGAACTTCATGGGAAGTAATGGTGGGAGGTTCACTGCCCTTTGCACCGTTGGCCAGAAAAGTCATCAAGGATGCCCGTCTCCAATCTGTCTTCAGCTCTCTTAGGCCAGGTTGTTGAACAATTACAACCTTTTTTTTTCAACAACAGTTTGTGTATTTCCCACCGTACTGAAGGGGCAATTTCCTTTGCAGCTGAAGTGGCAGTTGTCTTTTGCCTCCTTGTTCAATTAGGGGGGGGGAGCTGGAGGGTGACAGTAATACTTCTGGTCAAAATAAAAGCTTTTTGCGGAGACATCATGTCATCCATCTCCCAGTAAATGATACATCTTCCTCTTACAGCAGTCTGAATGACCTTGTTTGTGTGGCCCTGTTAGTAGCGAGGGAGACTGCGGGAGGGAGTCTGGAAATGAGTCTGGTCATTGTCTGGAGATGCAGGCGGAGAGATAGAGGCAAAGACGGAGAGAGAGAGAGAGAGAGAGAGAGAGAGAGAGTGCACCGGTGTCATCTTCGACCTGCTGCACTCATCGGGGAGGCACTGTGGCACCTTGCATCTGATTAACCAGACACTCATTAGACCTGACCTTGGATCACAACATCACAAAACGGCATCGAATTTAAGAGAGAAACTGTTATTGCGTGTGAGGGCGGAAGCAGTTATTCCTCCCATAAACATTTTCTCAGAGAATTAAAGTTTGGGTTGGTAGGGAGATTAATATGGGGCGAGGAGAGCGTGCCAGCGAAAAAAGCCGGCTAGTGGAATTTAATGAGTTTTGTGTGTCGGCTGGGGAGCCCGCTCGCGCCACGCTAATTACGCTCTGTAACGAACTGAGATCTGGGGAGCATCGCAGGAAGACAAAGGCTCTGAGCAGTCCGGCGGCAAGCGGCAGGCGAAACAAAAGAGCTGCATGCGCACATCTCAAGCCCACGTGGACAGAGCAAGATGGAGGCATGCTTACAGTTATCTCCAAACCTTCCCTGGTTACCACCCCCATGTTAAAGGTAATGAGATGTAGCCGAAGATGGAGAGCTCGAAACCTGACAAACGAGCCTCTCTATTAGGCTCACCGGGCACGTGGCGCAAAACTCCGGTTGGTAGAAAATGAGTTGTGCGGAGATGATGGGATTGCAGGATAATTAAATCAACCTTGACTTCATGCAGTTCCAGCTCTTTAACTAGATAAACACACAGGCTGTATTTGAAACTGCATGCTGTACTAGTAGTACGTACTGATTTGGCCCAAAATGTAGCATGTAGTATGCAAACAAATGCAAAATCTCCAGTATGCCAAAAATACCCAGATTTCACACTGATTCGGAAAAAGTCTCCAGTATACATCGGCTACCTCGCCCACTGTATCCCACAATGCAAAGCGCTGGAGCGGTACAGGCTATGGTCACAACAACAGCAGCCAAAAATGGCAGGTTTTTTATCTTTTTCGTAGCTATTTCACCACTAAATTTACTTCTGAAAATTTTTGAAGCTAGAAATCAACTGTCTCCCGTCACGGGCTAGATTTTTTAAATCCTGAAAACAGCCATGAGGAGGTGCAGAAGTCTAGTTTTCTCTCGGCGCACTTGAATTACAATATGCTGAAAGGTTATTTTTGCCAATGATTTAAAAAAATATTCTGCCTACTGAAGCTTTAAGTTGTATTTTTTGCTAAAATTGCAATAGTGGTACAAGTTCATTTTTTTGTCCAGTGCTTTAAGAGCTGGTTTAAAGGCTAAAGCCTGGCCTAGCATACTGCAAAATACATCGCTGTTTCATACTGCATACTATTGAGGAACGCAGTATGTACTGTATACTGCGTTCGTCAGTAGTATGTAGTAGGCGGTTTCGAATACAGCCACACTCTTGCTCAGAAAAAGACACACATTGTAGGCAACACTGCCCCCTTTTGACAAGGAGGTCAACTGCAGCGTTGTGATGAGGAAGTCCCAGGTCTTGAAGCGGGCGTGCGTCTCTTTCCTTCATTAAGCTGCCAGTGCCTGCAGGGAATCTAATACTCTTCCCACGCCACAGCGCACAAACAGCAAACAATCAGGCTGACTTTCAACTGTGACTTTCAGCAGAATGAAACCAGCCTAGCATCCCTCTCTCTCTCTCTCTCTCTCTCTCTCTCTCTCAGTCTCTCAGTCTCTTTCAACTTGGAAGGAGAATTTGCTTCTGGCACAGTTTAAATGAAACTTGCCCTCTTACCGTTGGATTCTAACCTTTAATATTCTGGCCCCTTTGTTGGCAAGTGTGTATCCAACTTTCATCATGCAATATGTATCGTTATCACCCCTCAGCTCCCCGAACCCTCGCTGTGAAATGTTTGTGTGTTGCTCTGCCCAAAAGCCCCAGCTACTGTCAGATGAGGAGATTGAATTTCAACTTTGACTCATTACTGTTTATAAATCACGCTCCAGTAATTTGAATGTTTTGCAGCTCTCGTGCGTTGCCTCACCTGACATCATACTTACATTATTGCCAACATGCGACAGCAGTCAGACTCCCATCAGGCCTCGTAATTTGTTTGCGTGTTTACGACGCCAATTTCATTAAAGCCAAAGCAGCCGAATGCGTGACTGCGGACCTCGTCCACCGCCACGGAGGACTCTCTTCCAGCTGATTTTCCCGTGCGGAAAAAAAGCCCCGTAGCCCCGTCTGCATTCCTCTCCAATTAACCCGGCGTCATCTGATTCCAATTACTCTAATTATAGCAGCCAGGGATGTGAGTGAGAGAAGGGCAGGGAAAGAAGAACATGGCGAGCCTTCACACTTCTGAGAGCAGGAATGCGAGCGTAGCCGGGGCAGCCTTAAGGTAAATACAACAACAACAAAAAAGTGCTTCACAGCAACAGCTGCGAAGATTTTTAGTCAAACACGCTGTAGTCGGTAATGGTGGAAACACATGATAGTGACAGACCGTGTAATAACGCAACACACGCTTTAACAAGGTCAGGCTAATGGAAGGACATGGGTGTTGTTAATCACACTATGACGTGATGAACACTAATCCCCTTGGTTTGCCTCGTAAAAGGACAACGAATCCCTCCTCTCCTGTCTGAAGTCATGTTTGACACCTGCAGGCCCCCATAGCCATCGCTGATATCATTACGCAGGATGACACCAGTTCATACGCCAGTGAGCTGCGGGGTCATCGTGATTTGCTTTCACAGCCGACTGATGCCAGGGCGCTGGACTGCCCTGTTTTTTAAGACCTGTTTGGGAGGGTGAACACATTTCTGTCTGTGTAAGTCTTTCTGATTCCCTCCCCCTCTCTTCTTCTCTCCACCCATTGCCTCAACGCTATACAGCATGAAATCCTGTCATTCATTACATCTACTTTTCTTTCATCTCATATAGCAGATGCAGATCTCTCACATCGCGTTTGTTGCACACAAACATAAAAAAAAGTTATTTTAACATATGCGCATACGAGCGCACGCACACGAACGCCACACATTTCCCGCCGTCACGTTAGGATGAAAGTCGTACTTGACAGCTGTGGCATCAGACGGCGGGGCCCCGTTAATGATGCAGGCACTCTCAAATTAAGAGCTCATTAGATGCCGTCCAGATAACACACTGATGAGCCAAGAAGGATTTATAGAATAGGCTCCTACTTTATGTTGGTGTGTTTATTGTGCAATCTTGCGCAACGGGCCTTAGAATCGCTTCCTGCAGGCGCTGCCGTTGTGTTGTTATCATCTTTTAACCGAAGCCACAGACGAAACATCTTTGCACTTTGACACAAGCGAGACGATCTGCAATGACAATGGCATTGACCGTGATAATGTCCTCTTGAATGGCAATGATAAATGATGGAGTGATTATGGAAATGTTAAAACCTACGGGGACTCACATGTGTGACAGTTAATTATCTGGAGACATAAAGCAGGTGTTGACATCAGATTGACTGATTTATTTAAAGTCACCTTGCGTGCGATTTTCCCCACTTCCGACCCACGATGACCTCCGGATAAGGTGACCCTCTTCCATCTTGCAGGATGCTCGTCCTTCTCTCCAGAGTGTAGAGTTGACTCACTCTGTCATGCTGTCATGTGGACACTGATGTCCCTGACACTGCCGCCAAGACCCATGACATCAGTCTAGACTCTTCTATACTGTTGGCTTACAAACCAGGGACTTCCCCGTCCTGATTACCTAGCAACCACCTCTCATCCTTTGCCTTTTCCCTCCCTCCTTTTACCCTTAGTTTACACTCACACACAGATCACTTCTTCTCTAGTTTAGTTGCATTGTGGTATAGTCCTCATTGTGATGCCAGGGGACTGGGAATGAAAATTAGCTTTAGCTATATCTCTGTATAATGCATCAGACGTCAAGTATTGTAGTTTATGCTTATTATACGTGGTCCCTGTTAAAATAAACTTGAAATTAATATTAATCAAAGTCAACCAAGTCATAGGCTTGTGATATACTTGCATTGTTCACATACTTGTCTGTGGACCTGGCAGGCGGCAACCTCCGGGTCTGAAAAGTGAGGCCAATGCTGAACTGCCTTAAACTTACATTATTTCTAATAGCCAGCAGGGGGCCACTCCTCTGGTTGCAAAAAGAAGTCTGATTGTATAGAATTCTATGAGAAAATGACCCTACTTCTCACTTGATTTATTAACTCAGTAAACATTGTGAACATGAGTTTATAGTTTATAGTCAACAAACCAATGGGTGACGTCACGGTGACTTCGTCCACTTCTTATATACAGTCTATGATACCTGGATGATTTAAAGGTACACTCGGCAGTAGATCAGGGCAAGTCATCCTTGGTTCGTAGCAGACTATTTTCCTTCAGAATTTAGGATTTTGCACGTTAACACTTGAGGAGGTTACTGGATTGTAACCTCCTCTCAATGTTGAGATCACAGTAGAAAAAAATGGCGCCATTGTAGGTCAATTTTTTTCTTCAAACCTTTTCGTCTACAGTTGATGCTGTTTGTTCAGATTCTGCTGCTGACTTTACCTCACATCCTGCCCCCTCTGCTCATGGGCTTAATTACAGCATTTGGACATGTAGCGTTAATTTCTGAGGATGTGAACACGGGATACGCAGAGCGGCCGACATGCGCACATGAAAGCATAGTTAAAAGCAAATATATCGGGGTAGCGGGATAATTCAATGAATAGTCAAATATCATAAAAAACCCTGAAAAAAGAATACATTTATTACATGTACAAAAGGTTTCAATAGTCCTGTGATTGAAGCGTTTCCTTTTTCTGTCACATTTTGTACATGTGATTCTGTTAATTATTATTATTTTTGCATCTGAATAGCCGCTTCTATTTAAAAGTATACACGTATTAGATGGTATGGTTTTATACATTCATATAGGTAGATCAGAGCTTTTTAACTGCGCTCAACAATTTAATGCGTGAATTCAGCATTTGCTCGGACTTTATTAGAAGTTATAACAGCATTGTGTCACCACTGCACTCTGGCGTTAACAGGCTTATTTACCCCATCCCAACTCCACCTGAGCATCAATAAAAGCACCAGGGCAGTTGTTATTGTTTTTACTACATTTTTATTACTACCCTCCTAGCTTTTTACTCCCCTCTCGCTTTTTTCTGCATTCCTCTCGTGTGCCGCCTCCCTTCATGGCTTTACCAACGTCTTCCTCTTTTTTTTCTGTTTCCTCCTCCCTCCATTGTGTCCCACCCTCCCTCTCCGGAAACAGGAAGCCCGTTAGGAGAGTTTTTCCAACTTTTCATAGAATGGGGAGCGATGATGAACGCCGCTGAACTCGGCGGGACACCCAGGGTGGGTCGTTAGTTTGCTTCCGCTGTATCATTAGTGTCCATAACAAACACATTATCTCCCGCTGAACCGCCCCTCTTCCAGGCCATTCAGGGTGAGAATTAGACTGTAACAAGCAGCCGTCCCCTCTATATAGGTCATCTACTGCTAATGACGCGCTCGTTGAAACGCACACCGAGGGGATTGGGTTTGGGTTCGGGAAACTTACTCTGCTGTTTTGGATGGGTCAACAGAATCACTTAGCAGCAGGGAAATTACCACAGAGATTTTTTTTGTTGTGTAATGGTTGCAGGTTGGGAACGATTAAGCTTTTATCGCCTACATGGGATTTTGGTAGTTGCAGCTGTACTGTATGGCTAAGGGGCATTTCCCTTCACTGATTCTTAAGCCTGAAACAACACATGCCCCACAAGGAATTGTTGCTAATTTGACTTCATAGTGAGCACATGTATTTTTTATTTGAAATGTAATTATGAACACCAGAAAAAGCATGCAGATAATATTGAATTTCACACGATGTCTGCTATTATCTAATAACAGAATAATCAGCGTCAGCATCATTTAATTTATATTTAAGAGGAATAAAAGCTGGAACACAGAGACACCACATTAACAGCAAGAACCCTGAACAGTCTCACACTTTTTACCTGTGCTTAATACATGAAGGTCAAACAAATCGGGGCAATTTTTTTTTTGCCTCCGCGCCGTCGACAGCCCGGGCCGTAGACATTATGTTCGGGTTGTCCGTTCGTCCGTCCTGTTCTCATGAACGTGATATCTCAGGAACGTCTGGAGGGAATTTCTTCAATGGCACAAACGTCCACTTGGACTCAAGGATGAACTGATTATAATTTGGTGGTCAAAGGTCACTATGACCTCACAAAAAAAATGATTTTGGCCATAACTCAAGAATTCATATGCTAATTATGACAATTTCACACAACAGGATAAAATGATGAAATGATGACATTTTGGACAGACATGGATGTAAACTGCAGCTTGACTGATTGACGGAGGTGTACAACCGTGAGGCGGTAAACCTAGTTTTGGGTAATATAGACATTTCATACTGATAATAATTCTGTCACAGCCATGTTATGTCAAGGCCACTGCATCATAATGGAAATATTTATGTTGAAGTCCAGAATGTAAATGTATGCATATTTACGAGGGCCCAGAGGCAGCTGTCAACAGACGGGAAACAAAAGGACTCCTGTGTAGAACACATGGATGATGTGTAATTATGTGGTGGTCTGTCAACACGGTCAGGTTTCAATAACGTGAACGTTTTTCTTTTCTTTTTTTTTTACCATTTTTCCCACAATCATAAACACATATGGTAAATCTCATTTTATGAGATTTTATTGTAGACATGTTATGGACTGAGATTCTATAAATAGCAGGGGAGAGCGGAGTACAATCTAACACATTTTGGCCTTTGCTAAATCATTTTTTTTTTAATATTTGAGTTAGATTAATCACGTTTTTACACAAGCAACATACACATCTCTGCTACAAATGAACACGTGAATTTTGCTTCTAGGACCTACCGTTCTTGTACAATTGTACCGATAGTGGCAGAAGTGAAATGTTACAACTTACCCCATGGGTGGGGTTAATTGTGTTAACTGTTTGTGGCTCTAACTGTCTTTCCATCTATATCATGGATGTAGGTCTATTTATCCTTCCATCCATCTATTGGTCTATCATCGATGGATATTCAAATGAATGTAGATAGATGGAGTATAAATATATGTCAAAATATTTATGAATATTGAAGAGACTGTATGTCAAACATTGACAAATTTATTTTTGTTCACAATGTAGGCAGCAACATACAGTATACATACATATATATACAGTATATACAGATAGGCCTATACACTCCTCTGATAGACCTTCCGCTATCCACATGGCTGGCAGCAACGCACAGAACATCTCTACTCACAGTTTTTCTGCTTTCTGTGAAATAAAAAGTTGCGAGAATTAGTAGTTTTATTTTGTCGTTGTTCACTATGTGTGGCGTAGTTGTAATACCGTGTCACAACTAACCCCACCGTGGGGAGTTTATGTCAAGCCTAGCTAACAATTGCTATGAGTTGGTTACATGTTTCATAACGGTGCTATGTTTTAGGCAACAAGACAGCTATTAACTTAAAGCAGCAGTAGGTAGAATTGGAGCAAACACAAACTCTGATCAAACGGTCAAACTAGGCAGCGCTGATCAAATATGAATTAATATTCTGTTACTGTAATGCCTATTTCTCTCCTCAAATGTTTTCAGAAACATCTTGTAGTCTACTGTTTAGCTGTAAAATGAGAAAGTTTGTGACCCGGCAGCCATGTTGAGATCAGGAAATACCAAGCACCGCCCACCAGACGGAGCAAACTTGATCATTTTACAGCTAAACAGTACACTACAAGATGTTTCTGAAAACATTTGAGGAGAGAAATAGTCATTACAGTAACAGAATATTAATTCATATTTGATCAGCGCTGCCTAGTTTGACTGTTTGAGCGGAGTTCACTAGTGATTGACAGCTGCCTCCGTTGAATGAACAGCCAATAGGAACGCAGTCTCTCTTAAATGACCTGTGATTGGTCAAAGTCTGCCATCACAGGCTAGATTTTTTTCAAGCCTGAAAACAGCGCCATGAGGAGCTGCAGAGGTCTAGTTCTCTCTCAGAACACTTGAATTACAATATGCTGAAAGGTTATTATGGAATTTTTGCTCAGTGACGCTAAAAACATTCTGCCTTCTGCTGGTATTGTGGTAAACTGACCGGAAGCACAACCCGCTTGACCCTGTGCAACTAGGTAAAAGGTCCATTTTACTTTTAACCCCGCCCACCCCCATTTCTTTGCTTGTAAATGTGATGTAATCATAGGATTGTCATGTTAGAACCTCATTAACAAAGGTTTTGATTATCCCTCTGTCACCTGTTAAATTAACTTTAAGACATCATATTGCATCGTATCCAAAGAAATATATTCAACATGTAACATGTAATTAAACATATTGTATGTGCAGCTATCAGGCAGAAAGGAAGATTTATGAGAATTTAATCTGTTCTGGTCAAAACAATAGAAGCAGCATGGTTTTTAATGTGTCATATTAAAACCCTAACCACATAATCAGAAATTAATCAGCTTATATAAAGTATGTATGTATTTGTGTATGTATTCTTTTCTTAGTATTTATTTCAAAACCAGCAGCATGGAGAACCTGCGTTTTGTGACAGAAAGGGAACTAATACTCCACATCAGTGTTTTGTAATTGAAAATCATTGCATCAGTTCCACCACTGAACCTGACTGATGTCACATAAATGTTGATTTGTTCTGAGCGGCTTTCCCCCGCACAACACTTCCATTATTGCTTTTTTATTACTTTTGTTGTTGCCGTTTCCCATTGAGAAATAATTCTTTAATATGTATTTCAATATTTCCGCGGCTCTCGCCTCCGCCGTGTTGTCATTTCTCCGCGCCGACGTGACAGAGCTAAGGCGAGGTATTCCTGCTGCAGTTAAGACATATGACGCTCTCATCGCAGTGTGGTTTCACGTGGCAGCCTTAGTGTTCCCCGGTGAGCGGTGGCACATTAAGGAATAACAAATGAGTCCGTGACCCGGGGTAGTTATTCAGGGTGTGTTTGCGGAGCAGGCAAACAGCGTATGCTATTTGCTTTGCAGTAGATTCATAAGTGAAAATTGCATTGTGCCTCCATTTGGAGAGCAGGTGATGGAGTGTGGAGGGAAACAAAGAGATTGTCACTCTCTGGTTTCTGATGATGCTGTACCACTCTACTGAAGGACCCACACATCCTGCCTGTCATCTTAACACTCATTCTGGCTTGTCAACACACCGTATGTGTCTGCTATTTAAACTGGATTGAGCTGTGAGTGTGTGCAAGTGCTTGTGTATTTGAGAGAAAGTCTTCGGTGCATGCTGAAGTGCATGCATGTGATCTCCTCCCTGTCCGTAAACTTCGATCCTCTGACCCAGCCGGTCTGGTAAACACATTCTTCACACCGACATGTGTCTGAGGAGACAGGCAGGGGGGGGAGGGGGGGGTTTGGGCGCATGGATGCGGCCTTTTGAAGTCACTTAACATCCACAGCTACGGCTCATTTGACCCCTGCACCGTGGAGTTAACGCGCATGACGATTTTATGATGCGGCGAACCCCGTCGAGGGCAGCGCAGAGGATCGTATGTGGCGGAGCTCTGGGAACAGCATGCGTTGAGTGAGACGGCCTCTATGAAGTGGAGAAGAGAGCATGTTGGAGACACATAGGCGTTTTAGGGGTTTTTAAGTGCATAGGTCACTGTGTGCGCAGCACATCTGTGAACCTAGAGGGGTATTTCCCAAGCTTTTGTGTGCGCCGTTCCCCCACAGTTTTACCAGCATGGCTCCTTCCATAGATGGGATAGCGTCAAGGAATTGTTTGAGTTTTTTACTGCAGAGCAAACGCAGTGGCTGTGGTGGATTCCTGACACGTAGTCCATACTAGACATAAGCCACGTTCCCACCAAGGAGTCCAGTTCAGTAATTACACATTAGAATGGTTATTTTCATGTTGTTGGGATAGTACCTGGTACTTTTTCAGTACCACCTCGGTCAAGTTTCAAAGCGAGCTGAGCCAATATATATATATATATATATATATATATATATATACAGTTTTTATATTCCAAATCATTTCTATTTTGTCAAATTTGCCGAGCTACTCCACAATCTTTTCCACGTACCCCCCCTTGGGAACTGTAGAACTACCCCCCTGTGATACATAAACCACTGACCTAGAACACAAATAGGGTTGAGGGAGTTCATGGGTGTCCGGCTCCAATGACTATAATAACACAGACCAATAGTCTGTGGTCCACCACTTTGAATTTCACAGTGAAGAAACAAAAACAAAATGATAAAATCATAGCTCTTTGTTCAATTGTTCATACTTTTGTTTGTGGAACTATTTTGAGTAGTTGAATTAGGTACTCACACATTTCACTTTTATAGTTCAATAATCCAAATTACCACTCCTCCACATACAGCAGCTGAATGGAAAGGCCTGCCCTAACCTGAACAGCACTGCTACTAGGTGTGAAGTGCACAATCATCACGTGTGTTCACCAGTAGGAAGGCAAACGTTTGTGCGCATTGCCCCCTTGATGAAATCAATGTGCCCAAACAAAAGTAGCTGAGCACATTGTTCTTTTTAAAGCATTTATTTCCACTAATCCACCACGGAGTGAAACATGCAGAATACTGGTGCAGTGTTCGAGCCCCACTAGCTCTCCATGGACTAAATTATGTTTCTTGGGTGACTGGGGAAAGCCCACGCCGCCAAGTATCAAAGCCTCATTCTGGCATACTGCCTTATACAACAGTTACAGGATGTCATGTGTTCAGTTTGGTATTCTATCTCATCTCTGCCCAAAGTAAATCATCAAGTGTTCCCAACTATGTGGGCTACATAGAATTAGTGTAATAGGATTTGAAAAAGAGAGGTTGAACGGAGGCTGGAGTGAAAAGAAAGAGAAAAGTGATCCGTAATTTAGAGATACAGTGGGTTTCCTGCGTCAGCCCGCAGAGATCCTCATGTTGGTCAATAGTGGAAATCAAACAGCTCGCCACCATTTCCTTTTAACACCCCCTTTCCTCCTCTCCAAAACCAAAAACCACCACCAGCACTCTCCGCCTCCACATGATGTCAGCCAGGAGGAATTCAATCTCAGAAATGATATCATGAATGATGCATAAGACGGAAAAATGCATTTACCCTGGCGACAACACAATGAGCTGTTGTTGCAAACACCGTAATGGAAAAATATGAAGGTTACGGTGATGAAAATGTATTATGAAACCAAGAAGACATTTGTGAATGTTGTCTACTCCCGAGCTGAGGGAGCACGACCGAGGACATAACCACAGCTTATGAGGATATTCCTCAATATTTCTACAAAGGCCGGGATGAATTTGACTTGAAGTCCTCGGGGACTCAGCGTCTTTGCATGCATGTGTGCCTGCCCACTTATACTATGCATGCATGAGTTTTGTCTCCTTTCGCTGGAGCACGGGGGTAAGGCGGGTGTGCCCGTCTTCCATGTTAATAATGAATTTTTGATATGAGCTCCACATGAAATTTTAATCTCTGGAATATTAGCTCACCGAGGGAGATACAAAATCAAATCAGGGGGTCGTGATTAAGCGGGTGAAGCGCACATCGACCCATTTAAATTCACATTAACCTGGCATCAAAATGTATGAGCCATGACACTGATGGCAGACATAATTTAGTGGTGTTACGTCTGTTTTGCAAAGTAAAGGTGTGATCCCTCCATCACACATCTGTAAAAGAAGGAAATGACACTTGATGTGGAAGATGGTGCTTCCTGAATATTCAGAAATGTTAAAGGATGAAGCTGTTTTTTTATTCTTATCAACAAATCCCTTTAAATGACCAAAAGCAGCAATGAATTTCTCACATTAACAAGCATTGCTTCTGTAGCCAAAGACTAATGTAGCTTATTCCTCCGCTAAACACCTCCATTGCTGTCAAAAAATTATTAAAAACACATCAATGAGCCGCGGGGTTTCACTTGGTGACATTTGTATCTCATTACGATGAACATGGGCGCTGCAGTTAAGTTAATTTTGAGTTTCACATCCACCGTTGTGGTGCTGTAAAAACTCACCTGATTAGTAAACTTGTGTTAATCAGCAGCTGAAAATAATCCCCAATAAATGCACTATTTGCTCCTGTTTGAGTGACATTTGCTAAAAAATCACAATGCCCTGCTGTTTGAGGAAATTATTTGGCCTTTTATGCCTCCGCTCCGGCGACAGCCATGGCCGTCTTTTCGGATTGTCCGTCCGTCCGTATCATTCTCGTGAACGCAATATCTCATCAAATATATCTTTGACCTCAAGATATATGAATGAAAATGGGTTCTATGGGTACCCACGAGTCTCCCCTTTACAGACATGCCCACTTTATGATAATCACATGCAGTTTTGGGCAGGTCATAGTCAAGTCAGCACACTGACACACTGACAGCTGTTGTTGCCTGTTGGGCTGCAGTTTGCCATGTTATGATTTGAGCATATTTTTTATGCTAAATGCAGTACCTGTGAGGGTTTCTGGACAATATTTGTCATTGTTTTGTGTTGTTAATTGATTTCCAATAATAAATATATACATTAATTTGCATAAAGCAGCATATTCCCACTCCCATGTTGATAAGAGTATTAAATACTTGACAAATCTCCCTTGAAAGTACATTTTGAACAGATAAAAAAATGTGTGATTAATTTGTGATTAATCGCGATTAATCATGGACAATCATGCGATTAATCCCAATTAAATATTTTAAGTGATTGACCGCTCTAATCGAGATATGAACAAACACGTTGTTGGTTTTGGTCTTTTCATGGGATTTGTTGACAATAAGAAAAATACAGAATATACATCAGTGTTATACTTAAACTTATTCTGAGCTTGAAGCTGTTAAAGTGGCAGTCAATCTGTATTTTATGGCTGTAATCCACAGAAACATATTTCAGATCTCACACCATATCAAAATTCATATGAAGAGTTTGACCTTGAATGTCCTCTATTCAGCACATGACCCTCCCTGTACCTCTGCTTGGATTTACATGCACCAGCGCAGTTAAATGGCACATGGAAATACATACCAAACACTGGTTTTATGCCATAGCTGCTCACTGTGCCTTATGCCGGATGAATATTTCACCAGCTCCGCCAGCAGAGAGTAGGCCCAGCTGAGAGAGTTAGTAAAACAAAGCCCCACCGCTGTGTTAGCAAACTCAAAGGCTCAATAATGTATCACCCACTTTTGTTCCTTCCACAGCATCTATCATCTCAGCATAATACAGAGTAGCGAGAAAGCCATTTTCCATGAGCAGTAATAAGACAAAGACTGACTGTGTGCGCGCGTGTGTGTGCAATCACATGTCCACGTATGCATGGCTGTGAGTTTGTGCATGTACTGTATGAGATGCAGTGCTGTGTAGCAGGACTGCGTAATTATGTGAGTAGGTCTTAAAAAACCAAACTAAACACCTCAGTGCCTCTGGGCCGCTAGGACACACTTAGTTGTCATTGGCTTGGATTGCACTCATGGGAAGAATTCTGTCGCTGAATAATGTGATGTATTAAGCTGTGCTCTGCAGCAACGTATGGTAATTTGTAAGATTTTTATTTAATCAGGTAACATTGTATTCCAGCCAAATGGAACACTGAGTGAGCAAGGTGAACCTCTAATCTGGCTCCCGAGCTTCATATTCTGCTATTTTTATCTTTTGTATCTTGCGAAAAAAATACATATTTAAAAAAAAAAAAAACTTTGTGCCCTGTGACAAACTTTGAATTACTTTTTGGTTAAAGTGATACTGAGAGGTTAATTAATGGGCATACGCAACCATCTGTTTGGAGTGGATGATCTTGATGAGCATCCTAATGACTGATTAGTATGGTAGCTTACAGTGAGGATGATGACAGATACACATACATAAATAGATTCTTTTCACTAAGGGTATTTTAGCAGGTGCAATACATGGATGTGCAGTACAATCCACATTAAACACAGTTTCTGTGTCGATGTCATTATTCAGTGTTGCCACAATCCCCACTATGTTCTTTCAGTCATAGCAGGCCGCCAACTCGGTTTTGAGTGCCACAGCATACCTGGTCTCATGTTACCTAACATTAAAGTGATTCCAATGAGTTTCATGCAGCGAGGTATACAGATTTTAAATTTGGGGAAAAGAGAACACTGGTATCGGTATGGTAGGCTACACCCCAAGTTGATCTGAATCAGTACATCCCTAGTTTCCATCCACCTGTTAAAGGTGCAGTGTGTAGGATCTGGCAGTATCTAGCGGTGAGGTGAGGAGTTCGCAACCAAATGACTTGCCTCTCCCGTGTGCCAAGCGTGTTGGAGAGCTACGGTGGCCGACGCGAAAACGTGAATGGCCCTATCTAGAGCCAGTTGTTGTAGCGAGTAGCATGTCATATGGAGCAGAGTCAGTACGTAGTGTGTGTGTGTGTGTGTGTATGTATGCTGGAAGTGATTGGTGAAGCAAGAGAGAGAGAGGCGGCGACGGGAGCGAGTAAGGTTATTGACTCCGGCCCAAGCAGGAAAAGTTAGTTTGGTTTATCCGTTCTGGGCTACTGTAGAAACATGGCGGTACAACATGGAGAGGGGACCCGCTCCCTATGTAGATATACTGTAAACGGCTCATTCTAAGGTAACGAAAACACAACAAATCTTATTGTCAGGTGATTATACACTAAGGAAAACATACTTATTAATATTATATTCAATTTTTTGCTAATAGATCCCCCTAATTGTTACAGACTGTTCCTTTAAGAAAAAACTGAATGGAAATTTGAAAAATTGCCAAAATATTACAAAAAGTTTTTTTAAGATTTTTTTTAAGATTTTTTTACATTTACATTCCTTCAATTACGGAAGCCCTGAGAGGCAAGTGAGGAAAAAAATTCTGGTGATCCATTTTCTAAGTCTGGTCTAACTTGTTTTCTCTCCTGTGTTTAAAAAAATGTAATCTGTGAAACAGGTGGAGAAAGAAAAAGTTTTGTCAGGATCATTTTTCTAAGTTACTTGTTGTTTCATCTGTGAACATTTTTTGGAAGGTGAAAACATTGTTTTTGTCAGGATCATTTTTCTAAGTGTCTAAAAAGAAGACCTATTTTGACCGATGAAAAAAAAATAGTACCTTAGAAAAAGGATCCTGGCAGAACTTTTTTCCCACCTGTTTCACAGATGAAAATGTTTTTTTACAGAACTTAGAAATTTTATCCTGGACTAACTTTTTTTTCCACCTGTCAATTCATAAACACAGGAGAAAACAATTTAGAAAACGGATCACCAGAATTGTTTTTTCTCACTTGCTTCTCAGGGCTTCCGTATCCAATTCACTAGAAATCCCCCAAAAATTAACCCAAAAAACAGTAGGGGTGATGTTACATACATCTGAATCAGAAGAGGGAAATTCATTAGTTTAAAGTTCTAGCTCCTCTCACACCCTCTTGAATATATTCTCGTACAGGATTTGATGGAAACATACTTGAAATGTGTGTAACGTTTTAACAGAAACATAATGTCCTCTGTAATCACTCTCAAACCTGCAGGTGTACATGCCAATGTGATTACATCAATGCCACCCACAAGAATGATTCAAATTAAAGGAAAGATTCAGTTCAGTTCCTTAAGCACTGAAAACTCTATGCCTACACGCTATGTTCTTTATCATAAAGCCTGCCGATAGCCGTTAATCGCAGCACTATTAAAGCAATGTTTAAATGACAGGTGTTTTAGGCTGTTTGTTCAGACATAATATGGTAATTGGATTGAAAATGGCTGCCTTGGGTGATGGCACAGATCCTCCGCCTCACAGCCCTTTGTTTCCAACAGAAGGTTTGAATCAGGGATGTAGATTTTGTCTATTTCTGTTTGTGTAAGTGCAAATGTGTATGACCTATATTTACATGTGTTGTGTTTGCACAGTTACGTCTGTGTGTTTGTGTGAGTCTCAGACAGATAGGCAACAGAGTTCTTGTGTCCTTTGTTTATGAGCCTGGTTGCCTGATGGAAGAAGCTGTCCCAGAGCCTGCTGGTCCGGGCCTTAAGGCTGCGGTACCGTTTGCCAGACGGCAGCAGCCGAAACAGTCCGTGTTTGGGGTGGCCGGGGTCTCTGATGATCCTGCGGGCCTTACTGACACACCGATCGTTGTAAATGTCCTGGATGGAGGGAAGCTCACATCCGCAAATAAGGTCGGCTGTCTGCACGACCCTCTGCAGCACCTTGCGGTTGAGGGCACTGCAGTTCCCGTACCACCAACCAGATTCAACTATGTAAATTCTTAGTCGTGGATGCCCCTAACTAATAAAGGATAGATAAATAAGATGCTCTTTGTGTGCAGCAACTTACAAAATTGAATTATCCAACCAAACTGATCATCACCATGAAACCTTGTGTGCAGTTGTAGTTTCAAGTTTCAACTGCAGCGTGTCTCCGTATCTCCTCTAAGTGTCTACAGCAGTGGACAGAGGCAGGCTGTGATGAGGACACACTGTAATATAAAGACTTGGATGTGGACTGGATTTAAAGACGAGTGCCACAGAGGGGCTAGATAGCAGACAGAATGGGAGTGGAGTGTTGAGGAAGCGTTTGACAACAGCTTCTACAAAGGGAAGAGAAGAGTGATCCTGCCATCGGCTCATCAGTGGCAACAGTATTGTGGAGGCGCTCATCAAAGGGCAGTAAGCTGCCCGCCTGCTGTTGTCTGACCAGCTGACTAGCCAGCTGACGGACTGATGGCTCCTTTGTAGTGCTACACCTTTTTGTCTCTCAATTTTCTGGCCCCTAACAAATGAAACTCTTTTGAAGTGAGTTGAAGCCCTCAGATGCTTCTCCCCTCTCCCAGATCCCGCATCCTCCTACTCCTTCCTTCCACTCGCTTGTCTTTTGAATGCATTTCTGCAGACTCAGGCTCCCACAGCAAGATCTGAGTGCCGATCCTCAACCTATATACAAGAAGAGCACAGGAACGCTCCCTCTGGCATCTGCAAAACTTGTCAGCAAACACATCCTCACAGCAGCAGCAACACAGCAACTGCTGCTTCCTTGCAGTTTTCTCCAACACGGAACCCCATTGTCTTTTCATTTAATTGTGCTCCTTCGGGCTGCTGGTTAGTCACACAACAGGCCAGAGTGGCATACCTGAGGGAAGTGAATGTTGTGGTGTGAAACTAAGGATCGGCATTACAGTATATACGCTCATACGCATGCACACACGGCGCCCTCGTAGAGTGTGTACCGGTGCTTAGAGAAGCGGCTGAGAAGCCCTGTAGAGCCAATTACACATCCAGCTCTAATGTCTTGACCAAGGTGAATGGATAGAGGAGGAGAGGAGAGAGAAGCATGATGGCAATAGCGGGGTAGGAAGGACAAACAGGAATGGATTGATGGAAAAAGTAAGCAGGAGGAACGGAAGAGAGACGGCAGGAGGGTGCTCAATAGGGCTGGGATGATACAACTACTGTTGCTAACTTCGCCAAGTCCGTCTCTAGCTCTTCCGTCAGCTCCGTTCTCTTTATACATCCATGGTCAGCTCCATCGGGGCCGTTTGAATGCATTTAACATAAATGTCGGTATATGAGTGACGGATACGGAACGGATATGACGTCACGTTACTCTGACAACAGCGATAAAAGCAGTAACTTCCTTCTACCTCTGCGTAGACTCAAATGAAGCAAATGTATCAATTCTGGCATTAAAAAATCGATTTAAAAAAAAAAAAAAAAAAAACCTGCGATACATAGGTGAATCGATTTTTTTTCCCACCCCTAGTGCTCAAGTGAGTGAGAAATGAAAAGTGTTGACAACAAGTTGCAGAAAGCGAGGCTATGGAGAGGTCAGTGGTATGAAAAGGGGGAGAAAAGAAAGACAGAATGGGGTTAAAGAAATCTGGGAGAAGAGTGAGCGTTGGCAACAGAGTGAGTGAGGGCAGCTCCGAGCCTCGACATGGCGTTAGATGGAGTGCCCCCAGTCAAGACAACATATCTATCCGTCTAACGTTTTATTATCAGTTAAATGGATACAGCCCTGAGAGCCCCATAGGCGGAACGTGAGACTTCTAACGGCTGACGTCTCTTTTCCCCTCAAGCGTTGTCAAAGGCAACAAGGCCTCCCTTTAATGTGTTATATCTGCCTGTCATGTCAGCCGCCTCCGTCTCTGTCTTTCTCTTTCTTACCTTTACACTCTTTCACCTTTCGCACCATGGTCTCCTATTTTCTCTTCTTTCTTTTTTTTTGCTTAACCCAGATCTTTTTTTTTTCCTTTTCCGCTAATACTCCCCCCCCCTCCCTCCCCCGTAGCACAGTAATGTTCTCAGAAATTACAGTGAGGTAAACAGAGCAGGGTGTCGAAATGAAATAACAGCTACAGGGCTGTCAGCTCCAGCGAGTGGGCCATCCGTCAGCGGGAAATGACATGTCCCCACCACCCCCCCTCTCCTGTCACACACACAGTTGGATTCCTCCTGTCCTCCTGGTGGCAAGGTGAAGGAATTATGCTCATCAAAGGAGCAGCGCCGCCCGGAGCCTTTCCATTAGCCTTCTACAACACCGGTCAATGGCGAGGGGACGGACACAAATGCCATCGCGCACACGAGAAGCATACACACATAAAGCAAAAAAAAAAAAAAAGACGCTGTATAGATTTGATGGGACATAATTACTCTGAGATGGGATATATACACAGGCGCACACGCACCTCAATTACCGTCTCATTCATAGCCTGACAGCAGAGCGTGTGCGAAGGCTGACATTAAAGGAAATTAAATCTCCTGGTGGAATGGGGCAGCCCATCTCACCTCCCGTCAAAACGCTCCCATTTCCACTCCTCCCCGTAACCTTCTCATCTGGGTATTTAGGGCTTTGTGGTGCGGAACGTCATCAAAGAGGGAACTTAGCGAGGCGGCCGTGCGTAGACGAGGCCTCCCCGCGTTAATCCCCCCCCAGCAAACGGAGCCCTCTACTATTAGCCCACGCGCACAAATTACCGCCTCTGTCGCACTCTTTCACCGCGTGTGCTGTCACACAGGAGAAAGCGCTTTCATTCAAAAGCGTGCGCACACACACATAAACTCTCGTATCATTGGCTTAGCCCGGTGACTGAGTCAGTCAGTTAACTCTTTGATCCAGACCTCCTGTCTACACTGGAATATGAAGCCTATTTGACATAATCCTGAAAAACATCGCCTCACATAACCGATGGGACTAGAAAGGAAAGCACAGCTGCACGGCTGCACACACCAAAGGGACTTAGCAGGAGAGTGACACGTGTACAGTAGACTTTTTTTACCGGCAGATTTAATTAAGCCTCATTCACTGCCAAATCCTGTGTTATACAAACTCCTGTGAGCTCTTTTTGAGGCGCGTAAATGTGACAAACCTGCAGTGGAAGGAGGAGTTTAGTTTGCCCCGAAATTGAGTTCCTGGTTAAAGGAGAAAGAGCCTCGGTTTTCCCGTTTTCACGACGGGCACCGGCTTTCTCCCGAAGGCTTTAATCAGATCAAACATGTCCTGTCAGATAAGACGGCTAATTAATCAGGGGAGGGACCAGACTTCTCCTCTGACAGATGGAGAGATGGAGGCAGGAACGCTGGTGGAGGCACTTCCTCTCCTCCTCCTCCTTAACCTCTTCCTCCGTCGTCAACAGAAAGCAAAACAAGAGTGAGTGAGACAGTGCTGCCTCTGGCGAAGCACGGAGAGTCTGTAAAGATTCTCAAAGACGGTGTTTACTTGCAGGCTGCAACTGAAGTATCTCCACAACCCCCGACTGAGAAGAAGACGGGCTTCTGTACGGACGATGCTGTTTACAGTACTGCATGTATACGTGTGGAAAAAGATCACTGAAAACTCTCGTTTCTTATCTTTTTCGCATTTATTTGAGGCTGAATCAGCTGAATTCAAAGTAAACTTGAACTGTTAACAGATTACAAGTATCAACGTGGTTTAGGAATAAAAACTGTCCTATAGTTATTTGCATATTTTCTTAATTTACTTTGGGCAAAAGTCAGTTAGTTCCAGAGGTGGGACCAAGTCATTGTTTTGCAAGTCACAAGTAAGTCCCAAGTCGAGACAGTCAAGTCCTAAGTCAAGACAGACAAGTCCAGAAACAAGTCCCACGTCAAGAAAGCCCAGCCTCGTTTCAAGTCCCATGTCAAGACAGAAAAGTCCGGAGTCAAGTCCCAAGTCAAGGCAGCCCTGTCCAGAATCAAGTCCCAAGTCAAGACAGACAAGTCCAGAGTCAAGTCCCAAGTCAAGACAGTCCTGTCCAGAGTCAAGTCCCATGTCAAGAAAACCCAGTCTCGTTTCAAGTCCTAAATCAAGACAGACAAGTCCTGAGTCGTCCCAAGTCCCAAATTTTGATTTGTCGAGTCCTAAACAAGTCAGATTAATAATATATTAAATGTATGAAAATCTGGAATGCTTTTTAGAATTCGTATTAATTTGTTAACAAGCGCGACTGAACTTAATCATAAAAAAGATCTGGGTAATTAAGTCTGAAGTCGACTTGCTGGGAATGAAAACTGTTAACTTGATTCAGAAGATGAAGAGAAATTAATTGGTTTGTGGTACACTTTTTAAATAACATACTTTTTAATCTTTGGACTTTGGGGAAGTATCAAGTATTTTCAAGTCAAAGGCTCAAGTCCAAGTCAAGTCACGAGTCATTGGTGATAAAGTCCAAGTCGAGTTGCAAGTCTTTTTTGTTCTTGTCAAGTCTAAAGTCATCAAATTTGTGAGTGTCCAAGTCATGTGACTGGAGTCCACACTTCTGCTTAGTTCTTCTACTTGTCCTTGCTTCACTTCTTCTCTTGTCTTCTTGCCAGTTCTTAAGATTGATGAGACTGACTTACCCGATCCAACTTGGCCACTCCAGAAGTGATGAAAAACATTTGTCTTTGGCTTTAATATCATTCCATAATGTTTTATAGATTTATGTCTTGCTAAATTGCTGTTGTTATTCAGGATAGTAACCTTCTTTAGTCAGAGCCCAACATCACAAACGTTATTGCCTTTCTAAACGGCGATGGTCCTTTCAAAGGCCCTCCACTGCTTATTATTGATCTAAACTACATTAACATGTAACCTCCTCATACCAGAGGCTGTCATTCAGGGTGTGAGGATATTTTACTTTTGATTCATTGCATTAAATACATAAATAACAAGTGCAGTTCACAATGGCAGCCTCAAAACACCCATTCAGAATTATCCAAAGCAATTCATTTTCTTTCAGTTGAATACATTTAATTGACTGACCCAAATTTGAAACAGACGATACAAGATTAATCCCCTGCAAATACCTGTGAGCCGAAGTGGATGTACATCTTCAAAATGTTGCAGTATTCACTCATCAAATTACGCTGGCCACCAACCGCAGCACGGATGCCTTTTTGTAATATTGCTTCTGCCCTTGTTGGCTTTAACCGGCGGTGGTCCTGGATGCTGTTGGAGGAAACGTTTGGAGATGTGGATGTTGGATAAAGAGGAGATGTGATGAATGAGAGCTGGTAACAGATCAGAATCTGGCTGGCTGCCTGATTGGATAGCTTACTTGCTACCTGGGTGGCAGGATGGATTGAATGCAATCTGATACGTTGGTAAAGAATGTGCTGACGTGCGTACAGCATCATAAAGATGCGTAATTAGAGATAAGGATGACATAATGTAGTTTCATGCTTAATTTAGAGACTGGCTGACTTGTAGCATAGATGGATGGATAGCTGGTTGACGTATGGTGGCTGCCTGGCTCAGTGACTGATTGGCTGGTGGGGCTGGGGCTGCTGTTTCCAGCTGTTCTACTGTAGAGCTCACAGGGCCCTCTACTACCTCCGGCTCAACCCACCACCAGCTGTGCAGCTTCACCTAGCTAGCAGCAGCCTCTGGGCACAACAGAGAAAATGCTGTTGTACAATACACACTACACAGCTTCTCACTCTGTTTCTCTTTCAACTTAAAGGCCCAATGAATAGGATTTTCCAACCTGGTCTCACTCCCAACTCATCAAAATACCGACACTTTGTCAGTGGCCCCCGGCCCACTGACCTGTTGATTGACAGGCTGGAGGTTGTAGGGATGGGTTTGCCAGGGAAGAGGGAGGGAGGGGTTTTATTTCGTGTGGTGTGTAAAATGTAAACAAAATGTGCTAAATAAATTACAATGTTGAAATTGAGAAGTTAGGACTTATTTTTGGAACTGAAATTACATTTTTGTTATTACAGCGAGGGTAAAGTACCGAAAAGAGGTACCGTTGGGTACAGGTACCGAATTCTAGGTACCGGTATAGGTTCAAATGTGAATGTTGACCAACCCTAGTCAATGTTGACTTATTTTACCTTACTTTTGTTACGTAGCGTACGCACTTAACTAAAGCCACATACTTATTTTACGTAACAAACATACGTATTTTAACCCAAACCATGATCTTCCTAAACCTGACCAAGTACTTCTGTTGTCTAAACCTAACAAAGTAAACCTAAAAACTAAGTAAACCTACATTGGAAGATTATTTTGAAAAGACACTGCATGCATGTAACAAGCGGAAACTGTACATTTCCTGTGAACGCGTTCAACTTTTAATGTTGTTTACAAACCGCAATGGGACAAGTCCTACTCATTCTGCCTTTAACACTTAAAATTGCAGAAGACGCCATACAAACTATAACTACAACCACATAACTAACAACTTGATATGTACAGATATATGCAAGATGTTGATACAGACTTGCACTGTCATAATACTTTCCACTCACACAAATCCATAATGTAGCCTACACACGGTCTGTCTCACACATACAGCCAGAGGCACAGTGAACTATTGGTACATCCATATGTCCTGTGAGTAGATCAATGTGTGAGTGAGTGTCCGTAAGGCCAAACGTCACCTGAGTTCAGCCAGAGTTTGGTTCCACTGTTGGCAGCATTGCGACCTGTTGCATGATGGCCCACGACGCAGAGCTGATGCATATTTCATAATTCCTACACTTGTTGGTGATACATTATTTCTCATCTTTTCCTCTCCTTCCCCCCCCCCCCCTCTCCTCTACCCATCCTCCCCTACTATTCTAACCCCTGGCCCTGCAGCAACAGGAGCAGGACCCCACCAACCTGTACATCTCCAACCTGCCGGTGTCGATGGATGAGCAGGAGCTGGAGAACATGCTGAAGCCCCTGGGTCACGTCATCTCCACGAGGATACTGAGGGATGCCAACGGGGTCAGCAGAGGAGTCGGCTTCGCCAGGTACACAATAGTAATGCTGCTACTATGGAAGCAATCATTTCATGATAATAGTAATTCAGTTCCATACTTACCATGCATATTTGTTGAGGTTAAGTTTCGTGTCCCCACCTTTCTGGTACTCTATGGACCCGAATACGTAACCATGCACTGGCATACAGACACACACTTGTACTTACTATGTGCAATACACACATTCACTCTGAAAAGACACTTGTCAGATGAATCCTGACTCCAGGCAGTGGAAACTTTAAAAGGTGATTTGTTTGACAGTGCGTCTGCCACTGGATGAGTTTGTCTTTGTTTATGCCTGTGCATCAGAGTGGGTGTGTTTCTGTGTATGTACGCACATGCCTATAGGCTCTTAGAAATAAAGGTGTTTACAAGAACCTTTTGGTTCCTGGTAGAACCTTTCATAAAGGTTCCACCTGGAATCCTTTCAGAGGGTTCTACCTCAAACCCCACATAAAGGGTTATACCTAGAACCATCTGTGAGAGGTTGCACCCAGAACCCCCTATGAGAGGTTCTATAGAGAACCCTTCTATGGTGCAATGGTTCCACCCAGAACCTTCTCTGCAGGTTATATCCAGAACCTTTCCACCTTCTGAGGGTGCTAACAAGAACCCACCCAGGGTTTTCTACCAAGAACCCTTTCATATTCCATGGTTTTAGTTTAAAAGGTTAGCCCGGGGACATGGGAACCACGTCCAACAGCCTTGGGCCTCATGTGGCTCGGGGCTGATGTGGAGCAGCTTAACCCACAACATTCATGGTTCACCATCACAGTTTTTGGGGGGATGTGGGCTGGGAGGAACTTTTAATACCCATGCTTTCAACAATCTTTGAAGAACTCTTTCTTCCAAAAGGGGTTCTTCGGATGAAAAGGGTTCTTAATCAAACTCTTAAGGCCTTTGCACACTAAGTCCATATTTTTCATCCGAAACTGTTGTACTGTCGTTTAAAAAAAAATACGACCTCACGTTGTTTCAATCACGTTTACACACCAACTCCGAAACTTTCGTCTGTCTTTTAAGTTTTCAGAACCGGTTCGATTTTCTGCATTTTTTCGCAAAGGCAAAAGAGGGTAGTTTGACCACACAGAGCCACCGTCATAAAAGCAATTATAAGCAAACGTCATCATCCAAAATGGCATGATAAACGTTCACTTCGTCTCCCAGCACAAATCACTTTACGATAAAGAAAATAAAAGTATACAGAGATGCATAATTTAAAGATAGATTGTGGCAGGTGATTGCAGAACGGCTTGGAATCCATGATGGTTACAGAACAAAGGCTGTAGGAAAGATTAGACAGTAGTGATTGTGCTCTCGGCAGCTAAACGATAGCTTCTTGCTAATGTCATTCATTCATTCACCCCATTTGGGACTAATGCTATCCATTGAACCCACGTAATTTTGCTATTGCAAATTATCACAACAAACGGAATAATAAGATTTCTGTGTGTAACGTTTTTTATCAGATGACGGATTAAAAAAACGCAAACAAAAAATACAGACTTGGTGTGTAAAGGCCTTTAGTCTTACAAAGAAAAAAACTTTCTTCACAAAAGGGTTCTTCAGAATCAATTGGTTCTGGGTAGACCCTCAGCACTTCAGGAAGAACCTTTTTGGAACTCTTATTTCTAAGAGTGTACTAATGGATGCTTGGTTGTGTACATTCACACAAACCTGCAATTAACCCCTTGTCCTTACAGTATAGCCAGGGCTACTATATTTTTCCACCACCAATCCCAACAACGGTTTATTTCTTTTTCTACTTAGAAAAGTTTCCACTTCAGCTTGTTAATCCCCCAAAGTCATAAACCGCTCTGTCCTTGTCCTCGGCAGCAGCCACCGGGCTCTCATTCCTCTCCACACATTCCTCCCTTGTTTACCCAGAGGAGGCCACTGACGGCCACAGAGCCGCCATCTTGCAGGGATTTTTCTTAATCACCTGCTCTGGCTGAACTCCTCTCCTATTCCCTGCTCCATTACCGAGGGTTACAGCAGGACCGGCGAGCGCAAACACACACAGGCACTTATGCACAAATATGAGCATATGCACAGACTGGCCTCTACACTTGTGCACGCACGCGCGCACATTATACTGACGCACGCACACACACACAGACAGGTAGGCAGCCTCCTGCAGACCAACAAGCAGAGCGCAGCAACAACCTGCCACGGGCCACCTGTTCAAGCAGCCCTCGGTGGGAGACATGATGGAAAAGGGAGGAGAGGGAGGGACAGGAGTGTGAAACAATGGCCGGGTAAAAAAGAACTAATCATAGAGGTTATTATGAAGAGAAAGATAAGGTGATGGGAAGGAGAAGGCAGCATGAGACGGAGAGAGATTGAGGAATAGAAAGTGAAACGAGTGAGTGCGGGTGTCTGGGAGAAAAAGTGAGTGAGTGGTGTTTGGGTTAGATTAGGAGAAAAAGGAGAGAGGTACAGAAGGTTTTATTGTGTAATTGATAAGTAGAGGTCAGGAAAAAGAAGCCAGAAAAAGATCCGAGCAAAGGAGCAGTGTATTTTATGAATAGTCGAGCTCCCTTTAGCTGTGTCAACAGACAGACAGACAGACAGCTGCTGAGGGTTGGGCCATGAGGGGCATTAGAGAGAGTAAACTGAGCTAAGTGTTTGTGGGCCGATCCATTACTGTTATCAGAGCCCATTACTCCAGCCCCAGCACTAATCATTGCAGACAGCAGCACCTGATGCCATTAACCAGCAGCACACAGAGAAAAGCCAGCCTGCCTCTCCGCCTACCTGGCTGAACGGCTACCCCCCCCGAAAGTTGCCCCGACAGACAGTCTGGCCGACCGGTTTTGTTTCCCAGTGACTGCCTAACAGCCCGTCTGCCTTATTTACTCCTCGTCTACCCACCCGTTTTCTGTCTACCTGCTTGAAAGAGTGAAGGAGAGACGGCGTTGAGGAGGAGGCAAACAATGAATCGCCAGAGGGGGTGTGAAGAGGATGGATAAAGAGCGCTGGAGAATAGCGAGGGAAGCTGAGCGTCAACACTTCCAGTCACAGAATCACTTCAAACTCTGGAGAGGGGGGTGATGGGTTCAACCTGTGATTTTCAGCCACTTTTTAAGATCGACAGCAAAAACACCAAAACAAATAATCTCAAAACAGCTTTTTGTTTTGACGATGCACTACACAACCACATAAAGCACATTATTTCACAAGCACTAAGTGGAGTGTGCGCTGCGTACGGGCTTGTTAGGCTTTACTGATATAGAGAGGTAGCTTTGCATCATGCATATCCTCTCTGTGTCACTGGGCTGCCTCCTAAAGTAAAAGCATTATGGAAGGGTAATTGGCATGTTTGTGTTTGTGTGTGTGAACATGGATTAGGAGCATTATTATACATGCATACAGATTATATGTAAAACATAAACACACTGTATATTCATTTCACTTCAATGAAGCTGTGTTTGCATGATTCTGTCATCAAGACATGTAGCAAAAGCTTATACACAGAATAAAATAAATAATATACAGAAAACAAGTCATGATATACTGTACAATACAAGGAATAAAACAAACACTTAAACTAGGGCTGTCAAAGTTAACGCAATAATAAGGCGATAACGCAAATTCTTTTTAACGCCACTAATTTCTGTAACGCATTAACGCAACTTGAGATTCTTAGGTTGTAGCGGGCTCAGTTTTAAAGCAAACTTACGCTAAATTTGCCAAGGAAAAACTGTCATGGCCATTTTCAAAGGAGTCTCTTGACCTCTGACCTCGAGATATGTGAGTGAGTGAATGGGTTCTATGGGTACCCATGAGTCTCCCCTTTACAGACATGCCCACTTTAGGATTAACTCAAGCCCAGCAGGTGCTGACTTGACTATGACTTGCCCAAAACTGCTTGAGTTTGCCATGTTATGATTTGAGCATATATTTTATGCTAAATGCAGTACCTGTGAGGGTTTCTGGACAATATTTGTCAATGTTTTGTGTTGTTAATTGATTTCCAATAATAAATATATACATACATTTGCATAAAGCAGCATATTTGCCCACTCCCATGTTGATTAGAGTATTAAATACTTTACAAATCTCCCTTTAAGGTGCGTTTTGAACAGATAAAAGACTACAGAAAAAAAATTGTGTGATTAATTTTCCGATTAATCGTGATTAACTATTTTAATCGATTGACAGCCCTAATATAAACTAACCTGGCCACTATTTTGTCTTTCAGAGGTTGTAGCGGGCTCAGTCTTAAAGCTAGAGTGAAGGTGGTATCATATGAAACTAAAAAACCTAATGAATCGATTGGTACCAACCAGCTCATGTTAGCTTGCCTGAAAGAACGCTAAATAACGCTCCAAAGTTGCAATAAATTTTGACGAGGAAAAACTGGCATGGTCATTTTCAAAGGGGTCCCTTGACCCCTGACCTCAAGATATGTGAATGAAAACTCTTGAGATGAACAGAGTGAAAACTGTATCTCTTTTAGATAAAACAGATGTTAACAAACTGCATAATTTCGAGTTGAATAAAAGGTAATATCTTATTGCAATACTCAGCATATCACAAAACGTTTAAAATCTCAATAAGATCGTATCCTGAAGTATTCTGATAATATCGCCTTGTGGGCACTGTGGTGATTTCCACCCCTACTATCTGTAAGGAAATGGTCTCCCCTTCCTTTGTTTCATGCTGGGTGCAGAATAGTTTTATATAATGTAGAGCTAAATATCAAACCTGAATGCTGTTTTTTGGTACTGACCGTTGAATACTGTCAAGTACTGAAAGCTGCCACAGAAGGCTTCCATGTATTTGTTCTCTTTTTACTCTCTTTCCTTATTCTTTGATTTAAATTATAATATTATTAATTTTGTTTAGGCAAAGTTTATGTATGACAGCTTTTGATTATACATTTAATTTGAAAAGTCTGGTCTCTTTTGTTAAATACAAATGTATATAATAAATACAATCTTAACATGTCCAACCATAGCCAGCCTTTATATAGATACTCTTTTTAATCAACTGAATGAGAGTGTTTTTACTGATCTAATTTCTAGATGCTGAGTGCTCGAGATGTGTTGAGGCCACTTGTCGTGATTAGTGATCAGCTGAGTCACTCTGGCTGCTTATTGTCTGTCTTCCCAAACACAAGAGGGAAAAGAAAGAGAGATGAGGGAGGGGCTGGATACAGGGTCAGTGAGAGATGGATGATGCCAGGAAGTGTGAAAGATTACATATTCTAAAAAGAGAGGAAAAGGGAGAAAGATGTTGATGTGGATCAGAGAGAAACAAACGGACGGGAAGAAAAGGAGGGCACGGGAAGTGAGAGGGATGGGGCGGGAGAGAGAGAGAGGGGGTAACGGTGAAAGATGGAGGAAAAAACCAAGGTTGAAAGACGGGGAGGAATGAGAGAGACGTCAAAAAGAAGAGGTGCAGACGGGTCGGGAGTAAGATGGATGTGACGGAGAGAGCGATAAAGAAGCTATGGTAAAAAAAAAAAAAAAAAAGAAGGATGAAGGTAGAGATAGGAGAAGGATGAGAGAGACAGAGGACAGAGAAGTGAGAGGCTGACAGGATGATATGAGTATTCTTGGAGGTGAGACCGAATAGAGAATGAAAATCTGGAAAGCAATGAATTCTGCACATTCCAAGAGCATATTACCATAAGCAGAGGCACAGCAATCACTCCAGCCTGCATTTAAAAACCGGCTCATTTTAATATGAGTCCTTTGTGAGTATATATTAAAGAATCTGCATGGTAACATATGTACTGGAGGCAAATTCATGCATGAGGCTGTGTTTTTTGATGATATTTTAACAAAATTTTACACAGACGTTCATGTTCTACAGAGGAGGAATTCTATTGAGTTTGGCGATCCCCTGACTTTTCCTCTAGCGCCACTATGAGATTCACATTCTTAGTTTTCAGTGAAATATCTCAACAAAAAATTGGATGGATTGCCATGAAATTTGGTACACATATTCATGTTCCCCTCAGGATGAATTGTAATAACTTCCCCTGACTTTTCATGCAGCACCATCATCAGGTCAAAATTACATTCACATCAGCCTCAGTTGTACTTTTTGTTTAGTGCTAATTAGCAAATGTTAGTATGTTAACACAGTAGACTAAGATAGTTACATTATACCTGATTCAGCATTCTACGGCCTGTTATTTCTTTATAACAGACCGTTGCTATGGACGACGGATGATCTCGGACTCTAGAGGACCATTTTTGTGTCAAAATATTGATAATTATTGAAATAAACCCCTCCAGGGCCCTGCTCCTGCATCGCCCTGGGGTTTGTTTCACAACAATGACTGGCTTGCTGTACATTATCCCTTACTTTCACGTTAGCATTTAGCTCAAAGCACCGCTGTGCCAAAGTCATCTCATTGATAATACAGTAATTAAAAGTCACTTGTAAAGACTTTTTCAAATTCATTAGGTATAAAGGTATTTTTAAAGGTAAGGAGCCAGGAGTATATCAGCATTATATTCAAACAACGGTGAGATAGAAAGAAACTGAGGAGTTGCAGTTCACATTGTGCAACGTATCCTCATACTTCGGTTCATATGATATCTTACAAAAAGATATTTCGTTATTTTTCGTACGTTTTCCCACGAATGTCCAGCATCGTGAGCGATCAATGCGCCTGCGCAAGAGCTTGCAGTGTTTAGGCAACGAAAGTACCTGGTTAGATTTAGGAAAAGATCATGGTTTGGGTTAAAATAACTACAGAAGTGTTGTTACTTAAAAACAGAATTACGTGAAAAATAAATCAGCGTTGACTTCTTGTTTCACACGGGACACAAACAGCTGTCTCCTGGGTGAAAGTCCGTTGTTTTGAGACCCACCCATCCACCTAAGCCTCCTCCCTGACGCACTTTGTCGCTCTTTATACGACGTCACCGGTCTTGGCTCACGCTTACGTGGGTTATATACAATCTATAGTGCATTACTTTTCATAGGTTTAGCTGTGAGCGGTGTATGAGAACAGCCTGCATTGTGACGGTGCAGCCCCACCGTACGCGAGCAGACTGACGGCAATATTCGCTCCCGTTCCTTGTGTATGGGAAGCTGCACAAAGCATGCTGGGTTGACCTACAATACGGACCAAGCTGGCGGTGCGACGAGGGGGCGTGACAATTTCAAAAATTCAAACACCAAGCTGCAGCAACGGCTCTGAACTTTGTGTACAACCAGGGAATGCTAAAGCGAGACTAATGATGGTAGTTGATAATCTATCCATGTAAGAACATATTTTTTTCAGCGAATGTCTTAGTTAGAATAATATTGTTCAGCTGAGTTCAGAGCAGGAGTGATGTTAACTGCATTTTATCCAGAATCCACTTCTTGAACATCATACATGTTTTTAACAGCTTTTTCTCCTCATTAGTTTATGTCATAATCATCCTTCTGACAGAAAACAGTTTGTACTGTTAGTCTTTTCGTAATAAATACGCTTGTGTGGAGCTGGTAGAGAAGGGGGTGGGGGGAATTGTAGGATGGACAAGCAACCGGCGGGGCAGGGCGGACACGAGTTTATGCAAATTGGTCGCAGAGAGTAGGGCTGCACCGTGACACCTGTTCTTGGATGATAGGGGGGGGCAGTACATGGCTCCCAGGAGACACTTTTAATGTAATAGAATGGGACAGATATGTGTTTGTGTGATTTATATGTATAGGATTAAATATTGGGAGCTAGATTTAAGCTGGCAGTTTTGTTTGCATTTATCCTCACAACACAGCACAAAGATAAAATATACAGGAAGTTGACGGACTCATCCCCCCCTTTTCCAGCTACTGGATCAAAAGTCTACTGTACGGGCCGAGCAGCTGACCAGGGGGCTCTGATCTCTCATATCATAAGCACACAGACATTAATGCCCATACCCACACACGTACATATGTATATCAAACACTATATACAAATGCAAAAATGTATTTTAGGGATGAGTCAGTCAACTTCATGTATTCGCTCTCTCTCTCTTACTCCAGAAATCAGAGTCCTTACTATCCATAAGCATGACATTTACCTTCTCATACCTTCTTATCCCGCTTCTTCTACATCCCTGCCTCCCTTTCGCCTGTCCTTTCTCTACTTCGAGAAAGGCTGCACAATCCCTGCAAATCTTGAATTTCATTATGAACTTCTGACTCATGCCGTTCCCCAGCAGATAGACGGACAGACTCTGGGTAGTTACACTGGACTTTTTTAGAATAAAAAGAGTGATACTACCCAGCCAGCAGGACACAGTCTAGTGGGTGACTCCTTGTTGTTGTAAATGTGTCATCAGTGACAGTATTTAACCTTGTGCTTCATGTGTGAAGGGTTCCAGTGCAAAATGGAAACAAGCAATGTTGAGTTGATTACGCCTGCGGCGCTGCTCTCAACGGGCTGAAACTCACCTTGATATATTTTGGTTTACAAATGGCACCGTGGTGACGTAGATGAGAAGTAAACTGTATCTCCTGCCAGAGGTATTGTTACCCGTTTGTGATTAGTGTGTAGTGCCATAAAGAAACCTCCATTTGCACCATAAAGCAATTCAGCACTCTCCCTTTTTTGCCATCATTTAGTGTCAAGCTTAAGCACTTTTATTTCTAAGGAAGCACTGTCAACCTTTGCTACAAATGGATAGTGAGTGATTTTAAATTAAACCTTGTGTATCGCTTTTTCTTGCAGGATGGAGTCCACAGAGAAATGTGAAGTAGTGATACAGCATTTCAATGGAAAATACCTGAAAACCCCGCCAGGCATTCCAGGTGAGTCTTCTCCTCCTTTGCTTTACATTGTTCTCGCATCAACCCCTTTTCCTTTTCTCCCTTGGAAAATCATCACCCCTTTTGCGACGAGAAACCTCCTTTCTAATTCAATTATGGTAATTTCTCATCTCAGATCTGCCGGACAGCTTGATAGATTGTGTACACCGTTGTTTCTGACACCTGAAGCTAGCTGTCGTGGCTATATGGCTGAATAGCTGACGGTTCTATAGGTCTCCTCCTCTCTCTCTCTTTCTGTCACCATCTCTTTCCCTCCCTGGTGGTGCTGCTGCTGCAGGCTGAAACTTCTCGGGCAGGAGAAAACCCTCTTAATATTCACACTCACGCCTCTGTGCTGTTCTTTGCAATCTACTTAAGAGCTTGCACTCTCCCCTCTTTCCTCTCCTGCTCCTGCTCTCTGTTGCCGTGTCCTCTCTCTCCCTCCTATCTTTCTTCTCTGCAGTCACCCTAGACAGTGGAACAAGCTGGCCAAGGAGAAAACAGGCAGGGAAAAAAAAAGAGGGCGAAAGAAAGAAAGAATGTCACAAAATGGAGACAGATGTGGAGACAAGGCTGTGCCACATTGTGTGTTTAGCACAGAAATGTGTCTTTTCTTCGGGGTCCAAAGTGGCATCACTGTCCCAAAAGTTTAGAAACAAAAAGGAGACATTGGAAATGTTGGAAACAGAGCAAGTCTCTAAGGGAGATGGGGTGACAAGAGGTGTTAGCAAAAAGAAAAGCAAGGTGGAAGAAGATATGAAAGAAAGAAAAGTCAGAGGAAAAGGCCAGGATGAAGAAAAAACATGCTGCCTAAGCACTTTTGGGGCCAGGTGCCGCAGCGCTCGGGGCCTCTGATGCGTCCCAGCAGGACGTGGGGGCCAGACAGGGCGATACGGCGGAGATCTCCTTCACCCCTGTGGCGATTTTATTAACAATACTCACACCTCCAACCAGCGGGACTGAAAACAGACCCATAAATCGCTTTTCACTATACAGTAATATATCTCAGAGAGACTGGATTTAGAATCTCCGTATATGCTCAGCCACTGCATAGCCAGCGGCCATTAAAGGCAAGGTGAGTGGTTATATTGAAGTTGAGCCGTAATAGGAAACCTTTAAAGCTGTAATATCGGGCTGACCTTCCCCTTTAAGGGTCTATCTCCCGGCCGCTCAGGCTTTATTATTGTTAATGGATTGTTCAGGCCTGTGCCAAGCATGAAGATTTACTGCCCTGATCGAGGAAATCCTTCTGTGGAATTAAGAATAGTTAAGTTTACAAGGTCTGCTCGGGTCTGGGGCTACTATGGTCCCCCCTACAGGGTCCATGAAATGAAATCCCCCCTTTCCTGAATGGACACACAGGACTGGCTGTTGCTAAAGCTATTACTGTTCCTTGTGCTGCTGGCATTTGTAATTAGGGATAATGCATACGATAATCAACTCCTTGGTTTATTACAGCTTGGGTCTTATTTTTGTAGTTTTTGCCGCGATTTCTATCACTTATGATGACAGTGTATTCGCCAAAGTGATTCCTGAGATTTGGAAACCTGATTTCAGGTTTGTCTTATTAGTTGTGTTTCTTGCCCTGCCTGGTCTAATTTTTGCAAATACGCCTTGTTTATGGATCCCAGGAATTAACTTGGTGACTCCAATGTTTGTATTATTGATAGGAATGATGTCCAAAACTTATATGGTAACACCCAAATTGTAATAAAAAAGAGTTTTTGTTTAAGGGCGCGTTCACACCAGCCTGTTTAAGTCTGGTTGAACTGAATCCTGGAGCATTTAACCCCTTGGTACGGTTTGTATGTGTTGGTGTGAACTCTAGTGTAGACCGAACAACCGCTCTCTAGTCCGCATCGAATGGGTGGTCTCAGACCACTTTCAAGTGAACCTTGTAGCAGTTCATTTTTGGTGTGAACACCATTCGAACCAGTCATAGGAAGCGTACCATTTATGTGCTATTTCATTGTTTAAAATTTTTTTTGCATTCCCTTTTTAGTGACTGGTGAACTAGTAGCCTATATTTGCGTTTGCTATCACTGATGAATTGATGAATTTACTGTTTATTAGAACCAGACCACAAATGAGACAATAATTAGCTAGCTAGTAAGGTTGGGGGAAAAACCGATGCAGCAAAGTATCGCAATATTTTGCATGGCAATATTGTATCTATACAGACGTCAAGTATCGATCTTTTATTATATATACTATTAACCTCTTAACAATCCGACAACCCGCTATTCTGTCTTTCATAGTAGTATGTAGGTAGACTCAAAGCCTATTCTTAAAGCTAGAGTGAAGATACTGGTATCATATGAAACTATAGAAAACCTAAGGAATCTATTGGTACCAACCATGTCATGTTAGCTTGTCGGAAACAACGCTAAATAACGCTCCAAGTTTACACTAAATTTTGGCGAGGAAAAACTGGCATGGCCATTTTCAAAGGGGTTCCCTTGACCTCTGACCTCAAGTTATGTGAATGAAAACTCTGAGATGAACAGAGTGAAAACTGTATCTTATGAGATAAAACAGATGTTGACAAACTGCATAATTTGCAGCTGAAAAAAGGTAATAAATCGCAATATATCTTATCGCAATACTTAATCGCAAAATGTTTAAAATCTCAGTAAGATTGTATTGTGACTTATGTATCATGATAATATCATATCGTGGGCCTTTGGTGATTCCCATCCCTACTAGCTAGTGCATCCCGCGGTCCCTCCACCTCACTGCCAACCACTAGGAGACTAGTTCGCCGGTTGGAGAGCGTTCGGCAGCTCTGTAGTCTTTCAGTGGCAGGGAGTGACGGACGGACCGCTTAGACCGCTTTCCACCAGCCCGCTGTTCGGTTCATTTTCTGTAACCATGAAAGCATTGTGGAATTGGCAAGCTAGCTAGCTAACTAGCCAGCCGCTAAATGAGTAGGATTTAACAACTTTGCTTGTCACAGTGTAGGAAAGCACAGCACACACATACAGGGAGCCAACCGCATGATTAATAATCAAACTGCATTTCCACCAAATTACTTTTGTTTACAATGTCTGGACCGATTGAGTTTTGCCTTTGTGAACGCAAACCGGAGCTGGTGGAAAAATTAAACAATGTGTCATCCTCACATGGGTTGGATTCAGGAACCTGACCATAAGGTGTGAACCAGCCCTAAGTTTACATGTATTGGTATGGTTCAGATTCTAAAAAGCTGTCCCTCAGATGTTCTGTTCATGAATACTGATGGATGAAGACCCACTCAGTCATTCCTTTGATACTTTTCCCCATCATTTGTAAGAGGGTGGGGGGTTGAGGAAGTGTGCTTTTTTCCTGCTTTCCGACACTGTCCATGTTGAGTATCTGTCTGCTTAATGGAGATCTCTGGACATTCCTCTGTTATCAATCTCAGATGTTCCTCTGCGGAGGGACCCCAGGGCTGTTTCTGTTTTCTCACACAGGCAGCCAATAGCCCGTTGTAGATGTCTGTTTGTGTGTGTGTGAATACAAGTGTGCATGTTATGTGCTCTCACCACATTTGTTTCGTTTTTTTGATTCATGCGTGCATATTCAAATTTATGCATTTTAAAGCGGGAACACACGTGCTGTATTTGTGTGCTGACAGTATGTGTGTGTCATGTTGGTGGTATTTCCCCAGAGCCCCTTGCTATGCAGGGCAGCTTCTTCATCCATCCTGCTTTGACAGTTCAGCAGCATTCCCCCCCCCCCCCCCCCCCCCCCGGGGGGGCCCTCGCCGCCACACACAGCACAGCAGGAGCGCGTGTGTGCGCACGTGCATGTGTATACTTGTGTGACAGCCATGACTACTACACTGTGTGAGCCTTGACACATACACACACACAAACCACATAAGCACAAATATAGTCATGCACCACTAACTTTGACCTGAATGGAATGTCAACATCCATATAATGCTAATGAGATCCCCTTTTTTTCCTCCATTTAGCATTTGAAACATAGTCCACAAACACACACACAAGTTGCTATGGTAGCACACACACACTCAGCATGCATGCACGCACGCACACATGCACACGCTCTTCCCGATGTACCGAGCTTTCTCACCAATCCTCTCAAGCCCGTATCTGACAAGCCTCTGCATTTCCAGCTTAGCTACTCAATCACATGGTGTCGAGACGTGTGTGTGCATGCGCACGTGTGTGTGTGTGATGGGGGTCGGCCTTGTTATAGCTGCCCTCTTCTAAACAGGTGCGTCCAGTGGCAATACAAAAGGATATTGAGTCGTAACCTGTGCTGTCCCAAACCAGGAAGTAAATATGTGGGTGTCAGGTGCCAGGTCGTCTGTTAAACTCAACTGACCGCGGGGCGAAATAAATGGAAAGGAAGTCGCCATATTGGCAGGAAGTCAACGCGAAGATGCAGATAGGAGGAACATACAGAACAGAGGGTTTTGGAGATGCTAGCAGATGGCAGTTAATGGCGCCATAGACAGCTTCCATACACTTCCTGTTTAAATTTTAATGTAATAACGTCTAACTTCCTTGTGATTACATGAGATGTTGGGTTGATATACAGTGTGGGGGGGGGGGGGGCTGATAGCAGATGGCGGCTAATGATACTTAACCAGCTATTCTTACTGTTAAGTGTTTAATGAAATCATGTCTAATTTTCTTGTGGTTACATGTGTTATTTAGACACAAAATGCACTTTTCATTCGTGTTAGTTACTCGGAGGCTGCATGTGCAGAATGTGAGGAGTTATATCAATACTTGTAGTGATCAGACATCCTTTATAACTAGCTGTAACATAAGGAATTAGTGCATTAAACCTGATAGACAGTTATAATCTTTATAAGCAATAAAACATTGTAAAAAAAAAAAAATGGGGCAATGCTTGACAGGAATTTAATTGAATTCTCGTCCGTGTATTCCAGCGAGTTGTACAACGGCGCTCGTATTATAGATGCATCTAATCAGCCATCCAGGTCAGGTTTTGTTTGCCAAGGCCTGGTTGATATGAGAGGTGCGTATAGCGTTCGTCCAACAAGCCAGTCGCCGAGGCCCCGCTCCAGCCTCCCTGCTCTGCCCACGTCTGATTGTGATTCAGAGAGGGACATGATCGATAGCCCTGATGGAGCACTACAGCTGTTAAGCTATTCTGTGCAATGCGGCAGCCGCTCTCCCCGTCGCTGCTGCTCGGCCGTGAGTGTGCATACGCCCGCACACGGATACAAAGTCATTCCCATGCTCCATACGTGCACGTGGATGAAGTACATGTATGCCAAAATACACATAGGTGTGTGTATTTTCACCTAGATGAATATATTTACATGGATTCTACTGTACGTGTATCTAAAAGTACATATGATACACACACACAGATAGATGGATTTATACGCCCATGTAGAAACAATAAACTCTCTTCTGAGAAATGATCAACTTTGCAGTTGGAGGTGAGAATATAAGAGTTATCCTTGTTTTTCAGTGCATGTGGATTTACTCAATACAAAATAAATAGAATTTATGAAATGTGACTACGGCAGTAAACCATACTGAAGTGAGCCCAACAGGGACGCGTTATGATTTACACTGCAACCCTGAGCACTGGGAAAGTCAAAGGAAGCGCAGATAAAAAGTGATTTAATCCGCCGGCTCCACTGAGCCCCGCTGATTAAAGCCCTCCGTCCCACAATGCATTAAACAGCTTAGAGATGACACCCTATGGTAAATGTAATTTGAACCGGAGATACATTAGCCATTGTTTGGTTTTGGCAGGTGAGTAATCTCATGTACGTATTGTGTGAGCGAGCCGTGGCAGAGAGGAAATTGATAACATTTGATACATGTTCCGTGCTCCTCTGGCGGATTGCTTCTCTTTGTGCGATTTAACTTCATTGTCAACAATCAAACAACAGCTAAATAAACAAGAAGGTGTGTTTTCAGAAGGGTTAGACACAGGTAGCGTTGCCAAATGACAGCACCAGACTTCAATGAATCCAGCGTTCTCATGAATGTCTAACTGTGCAAACAGAGATTCAGTCCAGACCGAATGTGCAGTAACGCTGCAGCTTCTTCCTTTTTCCCTTCCCGTTGTTGTCGCTCACTCCGTTGTCCCGCTGCCAATATGGCAGCAGAGCTGAGAGTCGGCTCCAATATTGTCCAATAGATGCTGGATAAATAATGGAAAGCACATCAGGAAGCAGGCCCAGTGGCCCTGGGAGATGGAACCAAACGGAAACATGCAATATGTACAAGCTTTCCGGCTTCTTCTTTTTTTTTTTTTTTTTTTTTTTACAATACTCTGGCATTTCTCTCTCTAACTTTATCTGTTTTCACAATTTATTTCCAAACCACAGTCTCTGTCTCTTGTCACTCGCACTCTGTCTTTCAGTTCAAAAGGATCCTATCCTTATGTATACATAAAAAGTTTTTTTAGGCCTACAGTAAAAGCCATATGCTACATGGAGACTTGTGGGAAGCATCAGTGTTTTTTCTAATTCTAAAGCGCCCCGAGCCCCTTGTGAATGAGATGAAAATTACTTTCCTGATCGGTCAGAGATCCAGATGACACCCAGGCTTTATAAAACCACCGCAGCGGTCAGGCTTATGCCAGACAGAGTTCACAGGGGTTACTATTTAGCAAGCCCCCCTTTAAATGGCGGGTCCATTATTATTATTAATAATTTAGTTAGGTTTTTATATCATTCTATAGCTTTACAGTGGTGTTCCTTATGTATTCAAATCCGAACATTCAAATTTTGGTCAAAGTATGTTCGTTTTAGCATCAAAGTTTCTGCATGATGACGTTGCTACAAATACAGTATATATACATCCTTATGTTCAGTGTATTAACGTTATATACAGTAACTTTGACAGTAACGCTCCCAGTTTGGAGAAGCAAACCAGCATGGAATCTTAGCAATGTACTGCTGCGTGGACGCCATGTTAGTTCAGATCGAAAAGTCACACAATAACACAAATAAACTAACCGATCGATGCAGCGGTAGACCAGCGGCTTCTGTGTTCTGCGAAGTAAAATTACTGCTTTTGTGAATGTAGTCTGGTGGCTTTGAAGAGAGCAATATAACTACTTCACTTCCCCGTTGGAAAGGGCAGTCTGACGGAGAGTAGACAGCCCTTTCCGACGGGGAACTGAAGCTTTTATATTGCTCTCTTCAAAGCCACCAGACTATATTCACAAAAGCAGTAATTTTACCTCACAGTACCAGGGAGTATACATACAGCCCGCTCAAAAATATCTGAACTATCCCTGTCAGTTATATTCAAACTTAGCACAGCCAACTTTAACTCAGCTAGTTTTAGCGTTCACATTATTCATAACCTTATTGATTAGCTTCCATTAGCCTACTTTAGTAACCTACGTCACTGCTTTTTGCAACGACTGAGTGGGCGTTTCCATTTGAAAAAAACAGAACAAAACGCAGATGGACCCCTCCCCCCCTTTAAACATATACAGTACAGACCAAAAGACAGTTCTGAACCCCGAGTGCTGGCCCGCCGACACATCCCGTCATTATTTGCAGAACACGAGGTCTGTGCCACCGAGGGGTGGGGGGGAGCTGTTGCCGGGGGTGCTGTTGCAGAAAAAGACTCCCTCCCTGTTGGCGTCCTCGCCAAGGCAACGGCGCCGAGATAGTGGAGAGACAGCCCACGGTATTAAAGCGTCCCTCGCTGAATTAAGGCAAGTCCCAATTCACTTGGTAAGTCACAAAAAGCCCTTCTGAAACTGTCAGTCATACTTGAGTAATCCATGTTAATTTCTGCAATCCCTCCCACATTCCCCTGGCTAATAACTGGCCTGTCAGCGGGCCCCGTTCCTCTCCCCTATGGCGTGTAGATTTAGCCAAGTAGGTTGGTGGCTCGGCTGTCAGCGCGTCTCAGACACGGCTGCCTCTACGAGCGCGCCGAGGCACATTTTTTTCCCTGCGTGTCATGCGTGGGTGCTGATCTGTGAATTCTTTATACCTAATGTTTTCCTTCCTCTTTTTTGACAGAAACAAAAGGTCAAATCCATTATGTATTGATAATTCATTTACCGCTGCTGTCACCCGGCGTGAACCAGCCATATTTCTGTCTCAGTTTGTGATACACAGTGACAATCAGACAGCTTTTCAATACACACTAGTACGGATAATAATTAGCCACCAAACCTCCCTCTCGAATGCGCTACTCAGGATATTGCATCGTAATGAAATCTGTCCTCTTAGCATGAACCCTCCACCCCCACCAAGCCCGACTTCACCCGCCTCCCATTACACGCAGGACACACAGGAAGTTATTATTGGCATCCCCAGTAAATCAGACAGCTTCCTGAAAAAGGATCAATTTCCCCCGATGCACTTTCTCATTATAACCTTATCTCGCCCACAGACAATAATCTGGATTTGTCACGCTTTGTTTGTTTTGCCACTGAACTGTATCAATCACGAGCGGAGCCGACGGTTAGCACGGAGAGGAGGAGAGAGGAGCCGCCGCGTGTGAGTGGATCTGTCACTGAAAATATAAAGTATTCACCTGCTGCAGTCGCCCTTCCACAGAAAATAATATAAGCCCTTTGATTGGCTTCAAAGTTTGTTTAGGCAGAGGAGAGGAGCTCTGGCTCCTGGAGGGGTTTAGGCAGGAACGATTGACTCCGCTCTCCACTCGAGCACGTCTAATGTGGAGCGAGACAGAATGTAGGCAGACTTACCATGAGAAAAAGATACATAACGAGGGAGAGTAATGGAGAGAAATATAGCAGGAGGGGCGATGGAAAGAAATAGATTAGGAGCTGCTGAGGAAATGTGACAGGAATAAGAGAGGGCGATAAAAGAGAACAGATGGAAAAGGGCAGAGGGGGGAAGAAAGTGATGGGTGGCGCGGGGAAGCGGAAGAGAGAGAGAGAGAGGAGTGAAAGTTGGAACAACCCGTGCTTTTGGAAGGTTAAATTTGAGTAAAGTTTAGGTTGCTGCATCTGCAGCAGCAGACGAGATGAAAGGATGACATTGGCGGCGTGACCGCTCCCTGAGCTTGACCCCCGTGACCCCGGCCCAGCTGTCCACCGTGTTGATCCCCCTTCTATCTTTCTCCCTCTCGCCCTGCTCACATCTCTCCTCGCACCTTTTTTGTTGTCCTTGCTTTTATACTCTCTCTCTCTCTCTCTCTCTCATCTGTCCCTCCCTCGCTTATCTTCCCTGTCTTTCATCCCTCGCTTTCCCCGGCACGTCCTCTCTGCTCGCTATTCTACGCATCGGCGTCGCTCCCTGATGCTCATCTGTGTTACTGGATATAGCTGAGTGCACACAATATTAGTGCGAGCACAATAAGCACCCGAGGCTGCTTTTATTTATGAAGAACATTCATCCCCTCCTGTTTGTTTGATGTGCGTTCAGCCGATTCATTGATGTGTTCGCGTTGCTTTTGTGCCGTGGATCCACTCGCGGCGCGGACAGCTGACAGTCACGACACAGTTGTTGGTTTTTTCAGTTATCAATTATTAATCCATGGAAGTGGAGCAGCAACAATGTTTGGTCAGATATCCAGTTGGGCCTTGTTGTGAAAATGCTCTTGAATGTAAAATGTTCATCAATTAATAATACTCCCAGTAATTATGAATACATTTGTTGTAAAACGGGCTGATATTAGCAGCGCTAGCTTCATAGATTTGTCTGTCCACCCCTTTGGTCCAGACTAAAATATGTCAACAACTATTGGATGGATCACCATTACAATTTGTAGTTAGTCCCCACATTAATAATTCTAATGACTTTCAATCCCCTGACTTTTTCAAGTGCCGCCATCACGTTGACATTTGTCGGTTTGACCATTGAATAGATTGTCATGAAATCTTTTCCTGACATTTATGATACCCAGAAGATGAACTCAACGTTTCTTCCAGCACCAACATCAGGTCAACTGGTGCTGATCAGCAGATGTTAGCATGCTCACATGGAAACATCAAGCCCAACAGGCAACCACAGCTGTCAGTGTGCTGACTTGAATATGACTTGCCCCAAACTGCATGTGATTATCATAAGTTGGGCATGTCTGTAAAGGGGAGACTCGTGGGTACCCATAGAACCCATTTTCAGTCACATATCTTGAGGTCAGAGGTCAAGGGACCCCTTTGAAGATGGCCATGTCAGTTTTTCCTCGCCAAAATTTAGCGTAAGTTTGCAGCGTTATTTAAAATCCTTCAAACTAGTATGACGTGGTTGGTACTAATAGATTTATTAGTTTTCTAGTTTCTTATGATACCAGTATCTTTACTCTAGCTTTAAAACTGAGCCTGCTAACTTAAAAATCACAAGTTGCGTTAATGCATTAAAGAAATTAGTGGCATTAAAACAAATTTGCGTTAGCGCGTTATTATCGACACCAAATCATGATCGAGACTGAGACCACACATAGACTTTGAGGGGTTGAGACCAAGTCAAGACCAGACCAGTGCGAGTGCCACACAGCATGACATGCTTACAATAAAATGTGAAGACGCAAACCATATAGGCACTCCTCAAATTGATCTAAAAGATCCACATTCCCATAAAAACACCCACAGAAAACAAAAGAAGATTCCTCTTTTATGTGTGGGAATGTTCCTTTGTTTTTTATGAGCAATCACAGTAATGATGTTAACAAATAAATCAGACAGTGCCCGGGCAATTTAGTGATCTCCCCGCAGTCGTGGTCTTGATTCCGAAAGGAGTCCAAGAACATCAAAGAGTGGTCTGGAACAAGACTAGACAAGAATATTTTGTCTCTGCTAACATCTAGCTCTGCCCAGTGAAACACAGTTGTGGACCAATTGTTGGTTGATGTCTTGCACAGTAACTGTTTAAGACGTTGGGAGCGTTTCTTAGACCTTTTCCCCCTGAATTATATTCTGGCGAGCTCAGGAGTTCACTCTGTCGACTTTACCATCATAAGCAAAAACCCTCTAGGTTTTTCTTTTCATACTCCTCCCCAGAGCTAACTGGGCTCTCCAGCACTCTGAGGAATGAAGTCCTGAGACGCACACGTTATCTCCACGGATCCCTGGATTCCAGGTTTTAGCCATCAGTCATCTTAATCTAATGCAGGACCTGAGGCAATGCTTTTCTATAATATCCAGCCTCTCAGCAGATACAGTAGGTCACTGAGCTCACAGCCTTTCGGCCGGCCGGCCCGTCCGCCAGAATGAAGATTAAGTTTGCTGAGGAGGATAATCATGCTCCAAGGTCTCTGTGGTATGTAGGCAGTTCAGCAGGCCTGCTTTGTGTGGTTCTCTCCTCCTCTATCTCCTGCACCTTCAATTACAGCTTTCTGGGTTTTTTTTCCACTCTAGCATGTTTTAACTGGGGCTGTCAAAGTTAACACGATAATAACGCGTTAACGGAAATTCGTTTTAACGCCAGTAATATCTTTTGTTGGATTGTTAGGTTGTACCGGGCACATTTTTAAAGCTAGAGTGAAGATACTGGCATCATATGAAACTAAAAAACCTAATGAATCTATTGGTACCAACCATGTCATACTAGCTTGTCGCAAAAGAGGCTAAGTAATGCTCTAAAGTTACGCTAAATTTTGGCGAGGAAAAACTGTCATGGCCATTTTCAAAGGGGTCCCTTGACCTCTGACCTCAAAATATGTGAATGAAAATGGGTTCTATGGGTACCCACGAGTCTCCCCTTTACAGACATGCCATCTTTATGATAATCACATGTAGTTTGAGGCAAGTCATAGTCAGGTCAGCACACTGACACACTGACAGCTGTTGTTGCCTGTTGGGCTTGAGTTTGCCATGTTATGATTTGAGCATATTTTTATGCTAATGCAGTACCTGTGAGGGTTTCTGGACAATATTTGTCATTGTTTTGTGTTGTTAATTGATTTCTTATAATCAATATATACACACATTTGCATAAAGCAATCATATTTGCCCACTCCCATGTTGATAAGAGTATTAAAATACTTGACAAATCTCCCTTTAAGGTACATTTTGAACATATAAAAAAATGAATATGGATAATCATGTGATTAATCGCGATAAATATGTTAATCGACTGGTCCGCCCTAGTTTTAAGCTATACATTTGGAAAGAATTGTCCTCAAGACTACTTGTATCCTCTGTGTGCTTGCGTCAGGGAAGCAGGTTTTTTTTTGCAGGCATCAGTTACACCCGACCACGTCACTGTCACCGTCCCCGGGACACAGAGGGCAGTGAGATAAATCTAGCCGCTGCCCCCCAAAATAGAGCGCGGGCCTCCATTAGAACAGGACGCAGGCTGTGTGGGAACAAGCAGAGGTCACTGTGGTCAGCAGAGTTATTTCTGTAGCGCCACCGGACCTCCAGGAGTTGACGCCCATTCATTCATCCCACTGCCTGCCAGCGGGGTATAGGGGACACACACAGAGACACACACAAAAATGCGTACACACCTACATGCTCTGCCAATGGACGATCAGCGGGAGTCCGTTTGATGGAACTTGCTGCGACGGCGTCCGAGTTGCCAATGTTTTTTTGTCACCTGGAGCTATTTGTGTGTTTTTCTTTGTTTATGAGCGTATTTATACGGAGCCGCCCGCTGGTGTTCGAGCTGAAGGACGATGGAAACGCACCTGGTTTTGAGTGACCTCATGTCTCAGACACACTGTCTGTCTCTGTTTCCTTGGGCCTGGCAGTACAGCGCACCGTGGTTATTGGATCACGCTTGTGGTTTATTTTGCTCAGCTCATACAGATGATTTACAGCAGCTCACAGACATGGATGCACACTTTCTCCAAAAACACAGACGACGCACAAAAGCAAAGCACGCCGACACAATGATTTCTTACAGTCTCTGCTTCCTACCTTTTGTTCTTTGAGCGTCTCCCACTTCTTCCTCTCGCACACACACACACACACACACACACACACACACACAAACACACACACATCAATAGTCCATTAGGAGTGTGTTGCTTTCATTACCTGCAGCTTGGCCCTGAGACAGCCTTCAGAGTGGAGTACAGCAGAGCGGAGCTGGCCAGGATTGCAGTATATATAGCGAGAAGTCTGGTAATTGCCAGCTCTCTGTTCTCTCTATCCCGCGCGTCAGGTGGAAAGTATGAATCCGTGGTATCTGGGGACCACCCCTGCTGCGCCGCGCCGCATCTCGCTACGACTGTCTGTCCCCCCACAGGGCACGAGTAATAGGGGGAAAACAGAGTGCTTGAAGGCCTCAGAGAGTCCAACAACTGCCACTCTAACAATACACACCGCCATGGGAATAAAACATAAAATATCAGGCAGCCCACACTTACAGCAGAGAGGCACCTAAAGATATACCCTTCCTAGAAATCTCCCTCTTCATGTCTCGCTTGCTGCACAGTAGTAAGTGCTGTTACTGTAGTGCAGCTTCTCTGTTGAAGTGGAATATTTTTGTTTGTTTTGTTTCACCTGCCAGAAGGCAGAAGGAAGGGGGTCAAGCAACAAAACATTTGAGAGGTCCTAAAAACATTTTAAAATACTGCAGAAGTTTGAGTTACATCACAACATAACAGCTTACATAAATGTGTGAGGTAATAATATTGAATGATAATAAAGAAGATGTGGGCGGAGAATCACTTAACAATTAAAGCTATTCCCTATAAGGCAGCTAATGAGACTCAAGCATTCAACTGTCAATTGCAGTTTTTGCTTGTTCTGTAACTGTAAAATTCTTTGACTTGAAATTAAAGCTATCGGTCGTCATATTGTTGTTGACCTTGAATGTCTGTTTGAGGGAATGTTAGATACAAAAAAGGCGAGCGCAGGTCATCAGGTGATCGAGACCCCATATTTCCAGATTTATTGTATTGTTGCAAGGTTAATTATTTGTGTGACAGCTCTTAGAACGCATCTCATTCTATACAGTCGACTATTCCTGTACCTGCAATGGATAGATCTGAGTGTGCAGATGATTTTTTTTGTTTTCGGTTTGTCCGTACGTCCGACCCACTCTCGTGAGTGTGATATCTCAGGAACGCCTGGAGGGAATTTCTTCATATTTGGCACATCCAATCGGGGCTCTTTTCATTTCTCGATTTGTGCCTCCTCGTCTCCTCGCTCCTCCGGCTCGTGACCCGGAAATCGATCTCAGCGCTCCATCTTGATGGACATCTCAAGGGTCGAGGAAGCTTGCCAGAGGAGCTATAAGCATGGATACACCGTAGAATCTTTTGCGGAAGTCTTTTCGGTCCCCGTGACATATAAAAGAGGCGTGACGCACAGCTGGAATAATCTCAAACCATCGCAGGACTCTACAAATGTAACTGTTCCTCTTGTATTCATAAGTTCTAGTTATTTAATATTCTAGAAGTACATTCTTGTAACATTCTTGAATTAAAAGTTAATATATAAGTTGTCACGAACATTGTTCTGTTCATCTGACAGAGATCATAAATACAGCGGTATATCAAAGCAATGGACACCAGATGCAGCTGTGCCACATGTCATATTTAATTGACATTGCTTTAAAATGGCGGCTCCGAAGCACGGATGTCTCAATTCTTACATGCCTGCCGCCTCGACCCGTCTCTTCCTTGCCTCCTCCGCTCGCATCTCCCGTGGGAGGGACTAAGACACAAGGAGAGGAGGCGAGGAAAGGAATCGAGGATGTACAAACCGGGAGTGAATGAGAAAGGCCTTTGGACTCAAGGATGAACTGATTAGAATTTGGTCAAAGGCCAAGGTCACCGTGACCTCGCAAAACACCGTTTTGTTCATAACTCAAGAATTCATATGCTAATTATGACAATTTCACACAAATGTCTAACAGGAGAAAATGATGACATTTTGGACAGACAACCGCGAGGCGGTAATTCTAGTTTACTGCTGGTTTGGTGCCTTTTTTTCCCCATTTCACCCTTTAATTTAATGTTAACTAAATATTAAGAGAGCGAGAGAGTGAACTGCTCTCATGCAACCATGAATGAATAGAAAATTAATGTTTAGTTGCAACTGCAATGTGAGGATAATATGACTTTTGAAGGTACAAAACAGTCAGCATTTGTAAAATATACAGGATTTATAGTTAACAGCATGCAAAAGACTCATTTCCAGATGGAGTTGAACAATATAGATCTACTCTATTATATTCTATTCCATTCTATACTACTCGAATCATTCATCAAAGAAATGGTATTAGACTGCAAAAGGCCTCGTTGCTTACAGGCAAAATAAACAAAGGTGATTTATTTCCCTTACATCCTTGTTAATCATAACTGCAGTCTTTGCCATATAGAAATATACTAGTGTTTTCCAATGTGTGGTCTTTACCAGCCCTTAGCATTTATAGAGGTGTTGACTTAATGGCCTTTTTGTGCAGCAGTCTGCCAGACAGCAGTGATGCAGTTATGATAATACTACCACCAAGTTTTCCCATTCACCAGTCCCTGTCCGGATCCTCTTACACATACAGCAGACACACAGATTTATGAATTACCTTGAGCTAGTCATATCTCCCTTTTAGCCCTAGATGTAATGTTGTCGCAGATGCATCCAGATCAATTTTTCAGCATGTCTCATTTGTGGAAGGGAGCAGCGGGCTCGGCGCAACGAGGGGCGAGCGTGTGTGGGGGATGGATGCAGTCGGGGGTGTATCCAATTTCAGGCTGCAAAGCAAATGGCCTTGGAGATCAAGGATTATACAGCAGATTTCTAAGTCGAGCTGATATTGATTCGCCGTGCCCCTGGTGAACTCCGCGTTGTACCTTCTCCATGTAAGCTTTTAAATGTTGCTCTCTTAATGGCCCCCCTCGTCAGTATCCCCCCCCTGTTGTATAAGGCCACAACAACTGACCCGTATAAATATGGCCTTTTGTTTTTCTAGATGTCACAGGATATTCCACGGGCCAGCAATTCAGTGGAAATTATGTGTGTATGGTTTATTTTGTTCAGGATCAGGGTGGTAGCTGGTGCTGTTGGATGTGTTAAAATATCAAAATTAGCTTTCCTTAACACTTCCAAGGAGAAAAAAATACTGTGAGCACTTTTAATGACAGTGTTTCAGAGATTTTGACAGCTTATTGTGTTTCATTGTAATGCACATTCTGGCAGACAAAGAGCTGGGAAAGTAACATCTCACCTACTATGCATACATTAGACAGTACTTTATCAGCCGGTTAGACTGTCATCTGGCCGTTAAAGGTTGCGTTATCAGTGGTTATAAGCCTCATAGATGTGGGTCAGTAGGGGCCTACTACACCTACTAGTAGGTTTTATCATCGATTCACATGGTCGATCACCGAAAGAAGGAATAAAAGACAACAGCGACCTCCAGCGACCATAGTAATTATGAAATGAGCAAAACTGAATGTCAGGCACTGTAGTATAGACAGCGTGCAACTGCGATGAATGGGACACAAAACACAGGGCTTTCAATCCCATGTGAAACTAAGTAAGTATAGTGTTGACAAGCGTTGAGTTTCACTTTCGCTTTTGAAACAGTTATTTTAAGGCAAAACACAATGTTTTCCCCTAAACTTAACTAAGTGGTTTTGTTGCCTAAACCTACAGAAGCTGTTTTGTTTGTGTTCAAAACGTAATTTTTCATGCTCTTCATGTTTTAAAACGTGTTAGAAGGTGTTGCCTTTTTTAAGTTTCGCTGTCACTTTTAGGCGTAGTAGGCCCCTACTGACCCACAGCTATGGTGCTTATAGTGACTGATAACGCACATTTAAAGCTGGGGTAGGCAGGTTTAAATAAAACGGTCACTATATCCTGACAGTAGTGCATGAGACAGGTAATCTGAAAAAAATCATGTGCCTCTGTGTCCTCCGGTGCTCCTAATGGCATCTACAAGATTTCACAGACCGGAGGAAAACAACCAATCAGAGCCGAGCTGGAGCCTGCCGTCTCTGAGCAGCTGTCAATCACTCTCGAACTCCGAACAAACGCTCAAACTAGGCAGCACTGATCAAATATGAATCAATATTCTGTTACTGTAATGCCTATTTCTCCCCCAAATGTTTTCAGGAACATCTTGTAATGTACTGTTTAGCTGTAAAATCAGAACATTTGCTCCGGCTGGTGGGCGGTGCTTGGTATTTCCTCAACTGATCTCAACATGGTGGGTCACAAACTTTCTCATTTTTTTTTTTATTCATATTTGATCAGCGTTGCCTAGTTTGACCGTTTGATCGGAGTGTGCGAATGATTGACAGCTGCCTCCGTTGAATGAACAGCCAATAGGAACGCGCAGGCTTTAGATTTTTTTAAAGCCTGAAAACAGAGCCATGAGGAGCAGCAGAAGAATTAGAATCACAATATGCTGAAAGTTTATTATGGGATTTTTGCCCAATGATGCCATGCTGCCTACTGCCGCTTTAATAACCTGATAACAGTCGAATCAGGTGCCTTTATGGAGTATATAGTCTGTTTTTATATCTGCTCATGAGGACAATCTTCAGATATTTTCTTTTGTTGCTATTCTGACAGTCCTCATTTAAGTGAATTTGTGTTGTTGGAGCCTCTCCACACTCCAGCTGGTACTGATGATCGCTGACCACCCAGATGCTGAATATTTCCCATAAAAACTTTACGTTTGAAATTCAGATCCTTTTCAGTTCTGTGCAGCCGAGGCATTAATCACGGGAGTTTTCGTCAGCTCTAATGTGTTTTGATGTGCTGTCCCACACTGAGCAGCTCTCTTGGCACCCTCCTGTGACTTCGCGGTCTCCGTCTCCTTCGCCAGTCTGAGGCACGGAATTAAAAGTTTGTTGTCCTGCCATTTAGCCATCTGTTCTGCAACTTCCGCTGTTTTCTTTCTCTCTACATCGCACTCCATTCACACCTCTCTTTTTCACTCCTGCATACATTGTAATCCAGTGAATACTGTTCAGCCACATTATTTGAAGTTTGGTAATTGCTTTTGGAAAAGATTGCTTCAAAGTCTAATTATTCAACAATACCCCCCTTCAAAATAAAAGAAAGAAAGACAGGCAAAAGGGGGTTGAGATGGGCGTTGGGATCTGGTTAACTCGTCAAATAGGCCCATTATGGGGTAAAATCAACAGCGGGGATTGTTAGATGTGTGCTAGCGAGGGGGGAGAGCGTGTCCAAATCCCCTCCGTTCGCACAGCCATTACAAACAAGGGTGGATTAGCCGGCAGCCCCCCTGCTGGGACAGTGAATGGATGAGAACGGACGAGACGACGGAGGCCGCTCCCTCTCCAGCATTATCTAAATAACAGGCCGGGGAATTCAATAAGTACCGGCCTCATCAGACCTCATCAGCTCCCCCAATTAAGCTGCACATCATGGCGGCTGGCGGGCTGGTTGCCGTTGGTGACAGATGAGAGCCTGGCGTGGCGGCGTGCTTGCCTCTGCAGCAGTGTACTGCCTCGCATTCCTGACATTGTTGGAGTGAAAGCGTTGGTGTGTGTGTGTGTCTTTCTTTTGGAGGAGAATCATCAGCGCTCATGAATATCATCAGTGTTTGTACTACTTCTGTCCTTGACGCAGCATTGATGCTGATAGCCGGCCTCAACTTCAAGTAAGCAGGAGTTACCTTCACCGCGCCGGCGCTCGTGAACCCTAGTGATATCGATGTTGTGCGTCAATATCTCTCCCCTCCCACATTACCTCCCTGTGTTTCCCCCGAGGGTCAGGACATGCGGAGGAAAAAAAAAACACGGCTCTCCCACATCGATTGGGGCCCATTAACGCAGACTGAGGAAAACAAAGCCTTTTCATCACTTCTGAGATGTTTAGGCAAGGACTTACTCAAAGTTGTTCTCCACAGGTCAACCTCTCTCTCTGGTTATCGCTCCCGTATCGAGCTCTCAAGGGGATGAAGGCGCATAGCTACCGATGCTATAGTACAAATAACGCTGCCAAGTGTGTAATTTTTCCCCGAGAGAGGAATGTGCTATCAAGACTGCCTTCATACTTTGTTTTGTTTTTTCTTTGAGACAGCGGGAAGACTGAGAGGGAAACTGTATCTGACACAGGAAGGAAGTGGGGTCAGATGTTGGCCAGAGATTGTTTTTCTTTCAAGGGTTTAAACCTCTAATTATCTTTCGAATTATTATTTTAGGGCATTCCTGCTTCAACGATTCACACCCTGTTGAAGGAGTCAGAGAAAACCCTCTAATAGTGATGACACATGCCAGAAGCAGTAGACATGTGTACACGGCAGAAACGTAATGGTGCTGTGCAAGTAAATTGCAGAAGATTGGCTGCTTTAATTCCCTTAATTACCTTGACCTGAGCGTGGAAATCTAAAACAATTTATAGGTTTCAGGAGATATGCCGGGAAATATTGCAATTTCCTTTGAAAACTGTGTGCATAATAAAAAAAAGATGCCACTATGTTGTCAGCAACTTTTTTTTTTTGGAAAGACGAAGGGAAAATTAGTGTCAACGCTGCTGGAGAACAAAGAGAATACCTAAGAAATGAATGAATTATGAGCCTTGGGAATGTCTGACGACTGTTTGAAGTTAGAAGTACAGGGGTCTGTCAGACAAAGCGCACATGAGTGGGTCAGCCATCTTACTTTGGACCCAACTTTGGCTTTTTAGTCTTATATGAAGCTAGCTACACGGCTAATCTGAAATTACCTGGCCAGTTCATAACCATGTCTGTGCCTTCTCATGTTATCAGTGATTATGAGGGTACCTGAAGACTATAGAGATTATGTATAATATTGTAACATTTCTATCTAATTTGAAGGCAGAATAAAACAAGAGCATCTGTTAGTTCAGTTACAGTAATGAGATTACTGAAATGAAACAAGATAAATTAATCTGTTGACAGTAACACTTTTAAACAGGACCTATTGTGCTTATTTTCAGGTGTATACTTGTATTTAGGGTTTCTACTAGAACATGTTTACATGCTTTAATGCCCAGTCTGCTCTGATTGGTCAGCTGGCCCACTCTGTTGTGATTGGTCAAACAAACCAAACTCTTCGGACTCCGCTCCAGCTCTGCTCTAACTAGCTTTGTTTAAGGACGTGCCAAACTAGCACGTATTATGCAAATGTGTTACTTGATGACATCACCACGTTACGGAAGAAAAGGTGGTACTTCAAGCAAGGCGTTTCAGCCAGTTCAGGAGCATCTTTTCTGTGGGGGAGAGTAAGACCCCGATCAGACAGAGCGCGTTTTACAGATGGAAAAAATACGAGGCGCACTGCACTTTTCTTTTTGTGTCCAGTCAGACAGAGCATTTTTTGCAGTTTGCTGCATGTTTTTATTTTATATGTTGCTAGGCAACCATAGAATGAGTGCTAACGTTAGCTTGTTACAAACCATTAACTGTATACGACCCAAATAGTTAATAGTACAGTTTAAAATAATGAAAACAACTTACCTGAAAATTCAAGTACAGCACTAATTTGCCTCCTGCTGTTTTCTGTTCAGATCATCGTAAGTTGATAAACTCATAAACAGTAGCTCTGGGTATCCAGCAACATGCTCCAGGTCTGCTGTTTTTTTGTTCAGACCATGGAAACTATGGTTGGTAAAGTCATATAGCTCCTGGTATAAAAAAAAAAGAACGTTGGGCGATTTCCACTCTGAGTTGAATTTTTTTCAACACGAGGCGTTCAGGGCGCTCCTGTACAAACACTTGGCGCACAGAGCGGATAAACGTGAGGCGCTCAGTAACGCAAAGGCAGCGCGCAAAACACTTCAATCTCATTGAAAACACACTCTGTCTGATCGGGGCCTAACTCCCTTTGGCGTGGACTATGGGCTTTGTAACTTTGCAGACCTTTTACATGCACAAAAAACTATATAACACACTAAAGGAAAGGGGAAATAACACAAAGGCATAATAGATCCTCTTTAACACATCTTTAACACATCATGTCCAACAATGACTCTTAGATCATTTGGGTTATAGTAGCAAGAAACCAAAAAGCAACGATAGTGTCTTAAAACAGCTGAAGACTGTGAGAAAACAAGGCAAAAGAGACGGAGCATGTCGATGAGAGTAACAGATAGGATTTTTATGAGGGGGAATGGCAGAAACATAGTGCAGACCTTCCTGTGCTGTCTCTGGTTGTGTGTAAGAGACAGTGTATAAGTGTGTGTGTGTGTGCGTGGCTGCTCTTTTGAAAGTGAAAGAGCAAAAGAGAGCTGCACCTGCAGCTTCTATCAACCCGTGGAAAGCTCCTTTCAGCACAGCTTTAATTACAGCTCTGCTTGGCTCAGACAGGCTGGTCTCCACGCAGCCAACCAAATCCTCTCACACACAGCTGCCTTCCTCTGCCACAGAGTCACCTGATCCCTAATCAGCCACGGTGCCACTCCTCATCGATCCCCAATCAGTTACAGTAAAGGGACGGCTATAGAACCCCCACCCTTCCCCTCCCCTTCCCTCGCAGAACCCCTCTGCCCCTTCTCCCCTTATTAGTCAGGTGCCCCGCTTTCATTGATCATAAATCAACGTCACTGGCGGTATGGATCGTCAATCACCCCCAGTGACATCATCGATCCAGCCGGTCCCTCGGCTACAGGCCTGCCCTCAGCCCCTCAGCCCACATCGCGGCCCGGCTGTGGCGTATCGATCCCCCTCAGATACAGTATCGAGGGCTCTTTATTGATAATTCATTTATTGTGCTGTAATTTCATTTTCTTTCCTGTCCATACCGTTGTTACTGGAAGCCCCTACGGTGGAAACCTAGTTAACAAAACACACGGCCCTTTTTTTATGCTTCACCATGCTGGATGTGGCTTCCTTGTGTTTGCAGCTTGAAGCATATTTTCTGCCTCTGTTCAAATGTCATTATCAATTTGCAGGCTACGGTTGCCTAAAGGCTACATAACCCTATTTATAACTTAAAAAAATAATCATATTTTTTAATCCCTGGAAACATCTGGGATAATTTAATGAGAGGCAAGGTACCATGTAGCAACATCCAGTTTATTTTTTTGAGTTTCATGCTGGCCAACAACAGAGGACTGTTTGTAATGCGCTCTGAGTGTGGATTTGTGTAACTCTATGAATGTCAAGCAGTGCGGTGCTGGAGAACACCATGCACGCTCAGCAAAATTTCTTATTGATGAATAAACCTAAATTATTTTTGCTGTAACATTATGTGGAAGCTGTGTATTAAAGCTGAGCAAGAGGCGGGTTTGAATGTAAATAATGAAACCTTCGCTTATATAACACAGACCTCATTGCATCTTCTGAGGTGTTCTTGCAGAGCTGATGATACGGTGTCATATATACCGAGAAATATTTGCCCTACGTCTGGTGGACGGGCAGTTCTGTTGAATTACAAAGCCCCCATCTGTATGATTCATCTCTATAGATGGGAGGTTTCACGGGTCACTGGAGGTGTTGGCAGTGTTATAACGCTCCGCTAACAGGGACAGAGCTGGATTCACTGTCTGCCCACACAGGCAGCGACACAGACAGTGGGAGCAGGAGTCAACCCCCGCATGCAAAAGCACAGAAACAGCTGCTCTTATGTCCGTCTGCCACAGCCAAAACGGTTTGCCATGAAAAGAGGGCTCCACACGGGCCGGCCAGGACCAGTTTTATGCCACAAGGCCAGAGAGAACCAGTGAAGGCTTACTTGTTATGAATTCCATGAAAACAGTCGTTCTTAGTATTTCTTGTTACTGTTTTAGGGAGGTTTCTTTCTTTTTAAAGTTCATTTCATGGGAGAATTGGTTATTACAACATTGTTATACATTTTTGTTATTTTTGTACTTATAACGGAATTGCAGCATAAACAAAAATGTCTTTTGCTTGCTTTCCAATTTTACATGACGGACACAAGTTCATCAGTGTGAGTTTGAATTGAGGGAAGACACTACAGGTGAATAGGTTAATTTTTTTTAACTAATAGATATTGCCATGAATCTTGCCAAGTCTATTACTTTCATTAAGACAATTATTATTATTTTTTTATGTGTTTTGAATGTTTGATATATAAAAATGAGGCATTATCTTATTAATGATGTACTAATTTGCATACATTTCCAGAACAGAAATCTCAACATTGGATAAAGCGAGGTTCAAAAATCCATGTTTTATTTTGTTGACATATTAGAGTCAAATGCTTTTACTTTTATCACAGAAAATACTGTCAAATGCCATAAAAAATCCATTTTTGCCATGTTTTTAGGAATAAAAATGTTCTATAAATCAGGCTATGAATGATATATGAACAAACCCCTCTGTAAAACCCTCCTGAAAATTTTGGTGTATGTAAGTGCTACTGGAGTTGAGATTTCTGGTTTGGAGAAAAAAAATGATTTTGAAAAAACGGCCTTTAAAGATATGGATTGTAAAATCCCATACATATTTTCTCTCCAGGTGAATAGGGTAAAAAAAATGAACTAATAGATATCACCATGAAGCTTCCCTAGTTGATTACTTAAATTAAGAAAACATTTTTTTTTGTATTATAAGTTTTCTAAAATTTGAATATTTAAACATGCAAATTAGGCATTATCTTATTAAATATGTACTAATTTGCATACAGAAATCTGAACATTGGATAAAGCCAGGCTCAAAAACTCCTGTTTCATTTGTGGACATATTGGGATCAAATGTTTTTACAGAGTTGATTTTTGGATATCTCTTTTTATCACAGAAAATACTGTCACCAGCAATAAAAAATATATTTTCACCACCATGTTTTTAGGAATAAAATATTATATAAATCAGGCTATGAATGATATATGAACAAAACCCTCCATAAAAACCTTCAGAATAAAGATAGGAATGAAACTGCTAAGTTTGGTGGATGTAAGTGTTACTGAAGGGGAGATTTCTGGCACAGAGTCTGAGAAAAACTCATTTTGAGTAAACAGCTTTTAAAGATATAAAATTCCATAAATTTCACAAGACACTACAAGTGAACAGGTTAAAATATTTAACTAATAGATACCACCATGAAACTTCCCCAGTTGATTACTTGCATTAACACTAGGGCTGTCAATCGATTAAAATAGTTGATAATAATTGCGATTAATCGCATGATTGTCCATAGTTTATCGCAAATTAATCGCACATTTTTTATCTGTTCAAAATGTACCTTAAAGGGAGATTTTTCAGGTACTTAATACTCTTATCAACATTGGGAGTGGGCAAATATGCTTGCTTTATGCATATGTATGTATATATTTATTACTTGAAATCAATTAACAACACAAAACAATGACAAATATTGTCCAGAAACCCTCACAGGTGCTGCATTTAGCATGAAAAATATGCTCAAATCATAACATGGCCAACTCAAGCCCAACAGGCAACAACAGCTGTAAGTGTGCTGACTTGACTATGACTTGCCCCAAACTGAATGTGATTATCATAAAGTGGGCATGTCTGTAAAGGAGAGACTCGTGGGTACCCATAGAACCCATTTTCATTCACATATATTGAGGTCAGAGGTCAAGGGACCCCTTTGAAAATGGCCATGACATTTTTTCTCGCCAAAATTTAATATAAGTTTGGAGTTTTATTTAACCTCCTTCCTAACAAGCTAGTATGAAATGGTTGGCACCAATGGATTTGGACTAGCTTTAAATCTTAGCCCACTACAACGTAAAAATCTCAAGTTGCATTAATGCGTTAAATGAATTAGTGGCGTTAAAAGCTAGTTTGACATGGCTGGTACCAATGGATTCCTTAGGTTTTCTAGTTTCATATGATGCCAGTATCTTCCCTCTAGCTTTAAAACTGAGCCTGCTACTACCTCCGAAAAATCTATTGCGTTAATGCGTTAAAAAAAAAATTGTGCCATTAAAATTATTTTGCGTTATTACCACGTTAACATTGACAGCCCTAATTAACACAATTATTTTTGGTATTACAAGTTTTCTC